>JALJVW010000258.1:17915-92156 GCA_024865655.1 Emberiza elegans | reverse complement strand
TACCTATCTACATTTTCTCTTAATTTTCAGTAAGTGTTAATGATGAAATTATAGAAAATATGAAGTCATCATATTAAATATATTCTGTTATGGGTAGAATATTTGCTACATATCGGGAAACCTGCTCATCAAGAATATTATCTATGAACTACAGGATTATTGAGCAAAACAACTTCTAAAATATAAATTAAGAGGCTGCACTGTTGTTTACATTAGAAATACATGGTATCTCACTGATAAAAGGAACGTCTCTGATCTGCAATGTCAGAATCAAACAAAAGTGATATCTATTAATGCAACACTGAAATATTGTTTTATTAATAGATTTGGTTATCGGGCTGTGAATTGAGGCACCAGAGGTGCCAGCACACTATTTACTGTTTCAGGGAGCAATAACCTCTTCCAGAGGTGCAAAGGGAGCAGTAGAGAGCTTAAACTTTAGATTGTTTGTCCCTCTTCAGCAAAATTTATCAGACAGTTTCTGCCCTTGCTGCTTATATATGTCCCTTGAATTTTGCTCCTCTTAATGACCACTCGTGTTGGTGTATGCCAATACAGGTATCTGCCTTATAAATATATTACAAAAAAGGTATATTGCTTTGGCTTCCAGAGGGATTTTAAGTCTTAAGTTTCCCTCCTGGAAACATAGCACAGGTGTATAAATATAAATGTATGTTTTTCAAGAGGAATATGGAAGAAACTTTAAAGGTTCTTCCTCAATGGACAGATATTCAGGGTCTGGTGGCAGTGAATATTCTATGCAGTTGCTGCTGAGACCTTCAAAGGAGAAAAGTATGTTACATGTTGTCCCAAAAGTAAACGCAGTATACTATTTTTTCTAAACACAGTAATTGATCCTTAATGCAGATAAGCTCAGGAAGGAGGTTATTAACATAACCCCAAAAGACTTACCTTTCTGAAACAATAAAAGTTTTCATATGTATGAATTGACTTCATAACTGTAGCACTAATGACTCTGGATTACAATAATTTGTTTTTGTTTGAGACTTATAGGCAGCTCTATGCAAATTGTGGTGATGATGGAAATTAAATATTCATTAAAAATACTGTTACTGAATAATTCCAGCATAATAAGTAGCCTGCTTCATAATACATTATTATTCTCATAATGGTTGAGCAACTTGTATCACAGATGCATTCGATGAAGTAGCAGCAGCAGTGGAGATAGCAGCATAAACATCATGCTCCACTGCCTGCCCTGTGCTAAAGAAATTACAGTGTGGGAGGAAGGAACATAACACTGCAATTGCTGAGACTGACAGCCAAGGAAGTGATGAAGTCTTATGAAATCAACAGCATGTTGGGTACATACTCTCCAATTATGATGGCAGGGTTTCACTAAAAGGTGGACCTGCTATCATTACACATAAACAGAGTTGTTAAGACAGTTTCCAAAAGATCAAGAGCAGCATATATAGTTTTAAATAGATGATAAAAGTTGTTTGAATCTAGCACATCTTCTAACACAGTCTCATCCTGTCTCCTACCAGTATAAAGTCTGTGCAATATTTTTTTGGTTTGGATTATTATTCTCATCTGCATCCAAAATATTTTGCAGCCCTGTCTTGTCAGAATGGCACACTGTCTTGATTCCACATGCTCTGCTGAGAGCTTGGCTGTTGATCACAATGTTTGTAGCACCATGTACACAATGCACGTGCTACTTCCAGCTGTAGAGCACATTCCTAGGAAGACCTGCTAGGTAGGGGTTTTTTGATGGTTTTTCTGGGCAGAATGCAGGATTTAGAAAATTTTGGGTTTTGTATAACTGACCAACTTCATTGTGAGTCATGACAGAAAGCAGGTTGCATTCATTTTTCTGCAAGCTGGTGCATTGCACTATAGGCAATGTAGGTTGGGCAAAGGGGGGACAGATTAATTCTGCCTGGTGCCCTCACTGGTGTACTGAGTGGATGTGAGCTGCAAAGCTCTAAGTATGCAACTCCCAGAAAGAAAATCTGTCAGCCCACAACACAAGCAATTTAAGGAAAACGTGGTTTTGATTCTGTTCTTCTCTTTTGGCTTAATTTATCAAAAGATTTTGAGAAGTACCTATAAGAAAATTATCTATGCAGATCCAACCCAAAACTGTAGCTAATTTGGGGATCTCATCATAGATGTGGCTGGAAGGCAATTTCCAATTTACTGAATATATACTATCTCAAGCAACCACATGTGTATAAACTTATCAAACTGCAAAACCTTGTTGTTCTGGCTTGTTATAAAGCTTCTGAACTCACAATTGGTTAAAATCAACCTATTTTTGTACAAACACTGTCATTTCTGTTTTCATTGCTTTTTCTTCTTTTGGGCTTTCAAATAAAAAAAAATTAAAAAAAAAAGAGGAAAAAAGCTAGAAGCACTTTCTTTAATTTGAATTGTCTTTCAAAAGTGTGAGAAGCCATAATTAAACACAGTATTCTGGGTCAGGTCTTACCTGTACCTTGTAGAACGGTACAGTTTTTCCTTCTGGGTATTCCTCACTTGTTATGTTCTGGAATTGCATACAACTTCTTCTTTAATGACTGTATTACTTTGTTCAGAGGAACTATGATCAATTAGCACAACCAATTCTTTGCTCTCCTTTTCTTTCCACTCAGATGCTTAAAGAAGAAATTCTTGTTGATAATTTCCAAGATGCATTTTTGTACATTTACTTTTCATCCTGTTTCTATTGTTTAGATCTTCAGCATCACCTCATTTTCAGTATGATTTTTCCTGTGTAATATTTTACAACTTTGTGTCGCCACATTTCTGCAACATGCTTCTTTGTGAAGGTCATTACTACAGATATTAAATGAGACTCATCTCAAGTATGATTCTAAACAAAAGAACCCACTTTTCTCTAGTTCAGTGATTCAGTTTTCATCTTCACCTCCCATGTAGTCAAGTCTGTGGCCATCTTTGTATTCCTGTATAAATCCTCTTCTTGTCTGGCTTTTTGCAGATCATTACTGCACAAGTTTCACAATACTTTTCAAATGAGTGAGAAATTGTACTGATATTCTAGCAAAATATTTATTGCTCAAAATTCATCTTTCCATGCAGCTGCAGATTCTATTCCTATGAAAGTATTTATAGCATATCCATTACCAAAGTCCAAGAAACTGGTGGCAAGCAGAAAAATGCACATTTACATATAAACCTCCTCAGAGGACTACTGCATTTAAACACTGAACATTTTTCCTTCATATATATGTAGTTTTGCAAAGCACTTACAGATTCTTCATACATAAATGCCCAGAAAAGTAAGGGATTGTTTGTACTAAGTCTTGTGTAAAACAGAAAGAAAATGCAATTAAATAGTGAAATATCTCAAGTAGGTTTTTTTTAATGCTTGTTTATACAAAGCTACACATAGAGTAGGAATCATTTTACAATCCAAGTTAAAATAAGTTCTTTCAAAGAACATTTCAATAATAACTTAAAAGCAAAATAAAGAGAGCTTCAATTTTTTGGTCTATCTGGTATTTTTAAGTTCCATGATAAAATTGGTTAGTACTATTTTACAGCACAGGGAATAACTCTGCCACTGTTTTCTGTACAGTCCCAACTGAGAAACAGCTTTTTTCTCCTTTACTTGGTGACATTTTCTTTTTGGTTATTAAAAATAGAAAAGGACAGCTGCATACTTACATGTGCATTAACTTCATAAATTGTTAATCCTGAAAAGACATGCTGCTCACAGAGGGGGCAAGTTTAATGCTGCAGACTGCCATTCAGTGACTATCACTGTTTCTTTCGTTTGAAGTCATGCATATCAGACAATACTTGCTTCTCTATAAATTGAGCCCATTCTTGGGGTGTCCCTAGATACAAGCAAGAGTTTAATTTATCTCTTAAAAAACGCTCAAATAAAAACAACAATATAACTGACAAGGGTGTCTAACTTGTGTCCCTGGGCAGAAGGGAGTGGGAAGCAGGTTTGCAGCTTGTCTTGGAGGTCAGCATGGATGCTTCTCCCTAGAGAGTGTTACCTCCCATCCCTTCCCTGAGGGCTCTTGCCTTGGGTGATGCTGTCCTGGCACATTGAAGCATGTATCAAACATGAGCAGGATGTCTGGCCCCAGCACCCTCGTGGTCAGCACTGCAGTGGACCTCTTTGCAGGAAGCAGGTGCCCATTGTCCTACATGGATGTTCATCAAAGCAGCGTTGGACAGGCACCCCCAGTGACATGAGGAACCTGCAGTGGCGGGCAGGGCAGAAAAGGAGCATGGCACACTCTTGTGGACACTTATGTACTGGTTAAAGAAGGATTTTTGTGTGGATTTCACCCAGTGCTATTTTTGTTAGCTCTGTCTCCGGTCAGATACTGCAAATATCATTTCCAAACCTCTTCCACTCATTCACTTCCCAGCCATAAGCTTTTGCTTGTACTTTATCATTAAACTGAAATGCTTGATGTGCTTAGTAAAGTCCTTATCAAAGAAACATGAGGAGGATAAAACTTGAAATTTTTCATTGCTTACATGACAGGAGAGTGGCAAATATCTCTAAGCTGTATTCCAGCTAAGGTAAAACTGAAATCCACATCAAGAAGAGAAGATTTAGGCATATGTGGTTGAACTTAGATAGCTAAGTGCAGCATGTCATCCTAAAGAAACTCAACTCAGCTATCACTTCACTCTGGAAACACTTGCAATCTCTAGCAGAGTTTCCCTGTTTCCAGGCTTTTAGCTGTCAGCATATGTCTGTGCCTGGACTGCCTACTGAGGTTGTTCTACAAAGCAGAAAATAATTCATCATCTAAAAATGATGAGTCCTTTTCTAACAGCTATGTTTTAAAAAACATATCTAAATAAAGAAACCTGAAAAAATGAACTGCAAGGGAAACACAATAGTTCCAGTACAGAACATAAACCTAACAGAGTTTTCTGATGACGGCCATGAAAACATTTCCAAGTTTTTGGAAACCAAGAGATTTTAGCAGATGCTAAATTGGAGCTGAGAACCTCCTGTCCTGCACATATTCACGTTAATGTGTAGGAATAAAAGAGACAACAGAACCTGACTTGTCTTCTTATGTGTCAGCATGATGAAGACCAGAGCACCTTCCTCAACACTGCTGGTGTGCAGCTGGATTCACAGCAGTGTAACTGTGTTCAGAATCTGAGCCGTGCTATAAGAAAGGCAACCATATGAATAGCAGAACTGAAAATCTCATTATTGAGTGCAACAATAGCAGTAGGAAGCAAAGGAGGTGATGATTGTGAAATATTGGCTGCCTCTACCTGCTGAGGAAATAAGTGTCATTTTTTGTTGTATGGATATATTATATAATATTTTGCCATTAGTAGAAATGTATTTCTGTATCTGTACTTCTAGTACTGCATCTGTATTAACCATAGAAGCTGCATAATTGAGAGATACCCTTATTCTAACTGCCTTATCATGCACATTACAATTACTTCAATTTTTTTCCCTTTCTGCGTTCTCTTCTTTCATGTGAAAGACACTGAAGTAACTTCAGACAAATATCATAGAAGTGATCTGTGGAATAATTGTTTCAGTTGTGTCACAGACTACTGTAAAGTGACGTAAGATGTCACTTTGTGAAAATGTATTTAAAGCACTAGTTGTGTTCACAAAACACTGTAATATTTTTCAGTGAAAAATGTTTCATCAAAAGTTAAAGTATTTTAAGTACATAAATTTAATTTTTTTTTTTCTTAGAAAAAGAAAGGTGGTTTTAAGAAGACAAACAGATGATTTTCAAAAGTGTGGAAAGTTATTAAAACCTTTGATTTTTTTTTTTCTTTTAACTTATATGGATTTCTTAATTTATTTTACATTATTTTTAAAAAATACAAGCATTTCACTTACTGGAAAGAAAGAAACATCTCTTAAAACAAAAGACAGAAGTCAAAACCCACCCTAAGCAAGAGAAGAAACCCTAATATATTTTTAAAAATGTAATATCTTAACTATGATTAGATAATAAAAAAACCCCTGTGTATTCTGTTTTCTTATTATGAACATCTACTGAGGAGTGTAAAATATAAATGATATCATTGACAGTAGGTTGAAATGTACAGTCAAAGGATTAAGTTTTCTGTGAAGAATGGTCTTTGTTCTAATACAAGGAACAGTTGGTTGTATTTGTGTCAGAAAGCACTTCATAACTGGTTCAAAAAATCCAGTTTAAAGTCTTTCACTAAAGAAATAGAACTTATAGCCAAGACTGTGCCTCTTAATTCACCTTAGTATAGTTAGCAAAACCACACATAGCTAGAGCAATGGAATACCACCATAGTGCAGGCACCATTCCCACTTGTGGATCCCTGAAGCTTTTTTATGGGGAAATAAAAGGATATATCAGAGTTTTCCTTCTGTCACTAAAAGTCCGTGCCAGTGCAACTCTGCCATCTGTGACCTTGCCTGGAATACAGGCAGCTCCAAAGCTCTGCCCTTTGTGCACACTAAGCACGACACAAAAGCTGGATCTGAAATGTGCAAGTTACAGTATCTTGTGAGAAGAATTTAGGACTCTATATCAGCATATTTTTCTTCCTTTTATCAACATCTGTTTACATTTTAAAGTCTAATTAAAAAAAAATGGAAGGGAGAATTTAATAAACTTTTGACTGTAGAGTGAAAATCAGACAAAGTCAATCAGAAGCATCCTGGAGAACCAAACTTGTAATCCCTGGGCTTCCATTAATCTTTTCTACTAAGGACTTTGACTTCCTTTGCTCTCCTAAATTTGACAATACACAATAGTACTGTGACATACCACACACATTAGCAGACCAGAAATAGTAGTAAATATAAAAAGAGGGACATGGGATTAAACTGTTGCCTAGTTTATGGTTTGGATTTTAATTTCTCTTGGTCCAGCTGTACTTTAATCTATAATCCCAAAATAAATTTGGAATTTATTTTGTAAGAAACCAGCACAATTTAATCTAATAAATCATTAGTATCTAGTTGTCATTTAATATTTTCAGCAGCAGGTCTTGAAGCTTTTTACAGAAGGGACAACTTACATTTTACAGGTGGAGAAACCTGGGAAGTGAAACAGAAGAACCCTGACTTTAATATTGACATTGAAAAGCGAAAGAAAATTACATTTCCAGGCAAGAAAACCAATTTGTTCAGGGTAACTGCCTTGAATTTAAAAGCTCAATGTAGAGCTGAACCACTGGTAAAGCTTGGTTAAATTGTTTTAGCTTATAAGGGAATCAAAATAGAGAAGAAACAAGTATGTAGGAAGCAAAATATTGCACTACAGAAACACTGAGGCCAGTGGATATAGCAAGAGAGGAGTATTTTTATCTTTCTGGGTTCCTTTCTGGGGAGTTATAAAAATGAGCAGGGCATAGATATTCCTTTCCCTGATATTTCACTGTACAGATTGCACTTGGAAATCTGACTCACTGAAGTTACATTGTTCTCCCCTGCCAGTCCTAATGCACATACACTGTTTTTTTCTGTTTGTGGGCTTATGTTATATAGTCAATATACTTTTTTCATATGCATATATAATACTTTAACATACATTTACAAACTATTTTGCTTTTTGCAGAGGAAAAATGAGGTGTTCTGTGCAAAGTGAATTTGTTATCCCTTACATATTGAGTAGGGTTTTTTTTACTTAAAAATATATCATAAATAATTTTTGCTTTCTGCATGTATATTCATATTTTCTGTAGCTTTAAACAAATGCTTTGAATTTTTCCATTAGGGTGATCTAGGAATTTGGATCTAAAATAGGGAGTTGTTATTATTGGCATGTGTTTACATGGTTTAGGATGGAATGCCCCACATGTATAATTTTGTGTTACTTTATAGTTTTTCATGTACCAGACCTGAATGATAAAACGGGTGAATGGCACTGCCGTAGTTGAAAGTAAGTCCCAAATATGCTTCATGCTGCATACACTGAAGTGAGAAGGACCTCACTGATGACCAGCACTGTTGCCTAAGGAAAGCCTTCAGCAAACATTTCTGGTCTTTTCACAAAATTCTTGCAGGTTGAGAACTTTCTGTTATCCCAGGGACCAGCAAGGAAGGGCATAAACTGTACAAATATGAGCTTGAGTATATTCTGAATTGCTTTGGTCTTAATGCTTCAACCTTTAGGGTAATTCACTGTGGATTTTTGCCCAGTTCATGTATTCACTGCTAGTTCTTGGTAACCAAACGTTACTGAGTCTGCATTTCCCATTGTTTTGCACTTGCTTATTGCCTGTTATCATTCTGCTTCAGCCACCAACGTGGCTGAAGTCTGAAGTAATTCTTTAATGTATGACTTTTTTTAATGCCAAAGCCAGTGCATGGTATTTTGACAACTTCCTGTTTTCATGTCTTATACACATTCTCTGAAGTCATATTAATTTACTTTGCATGCCAGAAGGAATGACAAAAAAGAAAATTGAAAGAGCAGGAAGGAAGAAATGAAGATTTTCTATTTTTTTTAAAGCAACTGACAGTGTAATTGACATGGAAAAGTTATGTGAGATGATACCCAGAAAAACAAATAAAAATTATCAAGGAAAATTGCTAATGTAGTATCTGAAATTGAATGGGAAACAAGCCACAAACATGATGGTTGATCCTGTCTTTTTTATTGTTTTTTTTTTCTCTTGCTCATACTGTTAGAACAAATTATCTGAGGTCACTGACCATCCCCAAAGAGGAGAGTTTGTGCCAATAAGTTATGAATGAACTTTCCTACAAAGAAACTGTCAAAGCAAATATTTCTGAAACTTTGTGTTTGTCACTGTCCCTCTGCTTTAACTCATGCTGTAGCCTCTAAGAGAAGCAGTGATTTTGAACATAACTGAATCCCTGAAGTTCCACTAAAATATGTTTCTGACTGGCAGACCTTATTTGAGATGGCATTTTTTACATTCCACTTTTATACTTTTATTGAAAGTAAACTGTATTTGTTGGGGGCATTATAAACTCAATATATTTAATGCGTGTGTATGTGTCAGAAGAAGGCAAGTAATTGCTTCATGCATGTTTCACATTACTGTAAGCCATCACTGAGAGGTACAGTCCTTTCCCATCAATGCACTTTCCCATCCTCCCTCCGGTGCCTGTTGTTCTGGCACAAACATTTATATGGCCACATAGGGAGCCACATCTGACAGCTGAGAATTTAAAATGAATTTAGGAAAAAAGAAATGTGAGTGGCTCAAAGAAGAGTGTTGCTTATCTGAGTGGAAAGAGATTCAGCTTCACATTGCTTAGAAGTCTGATAAGGGCTTTGCCAAACACAGACCTGGTGGCTAAAAGGCTATTTCACACTTGAGCAGATGCCCAACCAATATTAATATTTACAAAGAAGAATGCAGCAGCCAGTAAGGTGGTTGACTACAGACTGAAATGCCTGATTGACCAGCAGATAAATATGTTCTTAGAAGAAAGGGGAAGGTGAGAAAGGGGAATGATAACAGTGGGCAACCTCAGAGGGACCCCCAGGGAATGGGGGCCTATATCAGGGATAAACAGGGATATAGAAGTCAGTATCCCTCCCCAGCTCAACAGTACTTTCTCTGAATGTTATCTGAGGATACCAAATAGAATAGGAAATAGAACTTAGAATCTAAACCCACAGGTTAAGCAGTCATTTATAGTTTGTCCTGTGAGTCATGGGAGGGAGGTGCATTTGGGACATGTCGGTAATGTGGAGTGATTGCCTTTTTTTTTGTCACTTCTGCCCTTTTAGAGCTTTTTGCAAGTATGCTGTCAGCTTTTAATCTTTTTTTTTTTTTTCCTTTTTGTAACTCAAGCCTGCATCTGAGGTGAAGAAAATGGTTATGAAAGAGCAGCTTAAAAACACTGAGCATTCTTGCCACTGAGATTCTCTGGTACTGTCCAATATCCTAGGTGCTGAAAGAAAAAGAAGTTACCTCTGCTTTTTGCTGCAAGGGATAAAGTAGAAGCTGGAAGACGGTTCTGTGTCATGGAACTCTCCCAGTGATCAGCATTAACAAAGTAAACTTACTCCCAGCACTAGTTAAGGAAAGAAACATCAAAGTCTTAAGAGAATTTACAATAGCAACACAATCAAATATCCTGCCTTTGATCATTCCCCTAACTCCTTTTTGTGGTGTTTTGAGAGCATCACTAGATAAGTCTTGCTGACTTTCAAAGGCCAAATTTATAATTTGATGGCATTTAATATCAATTAGCTATTCTTTTTAGGAAAATACTGCATCTAAAAGGTAACTATAAGCATTGTTCATGGTCAGAACAAAATATTTTAGTTCTTAACTGAAAACCAGTCAAAAATAATGAGTCAAAAAATACAAGATCAGAGCTGAACATTAACTGACTACAGTTTGTAAATTAATGACAAGCACATCTGCCAGATGTTGCCAAGATGTTACTGAAATAAAGCAATTGGGCCTATTCACTGTAACAAGTAAAGTTATGAAAGAAGCATGCTTTTTATAAAAGCTGTATTCATTTGTCATGTATACCAATGCATTCATTTCTGAGATTCTCCTTCAAGCATCAAAATTATTTTAAGTACCTACATTTTCAGATTTTGGGCAAGGGAAAAATATTTTTATAGGCAGAGAGAGAAAAAAAAAATCAACCATTCTACATGTCAAATATTTTTATGTCAAATTACTTTCATTCTAAAATAGCCAAATCACTCAGCCATACTGCTGCTAGTATAATATTTGTATTTTATTGCTATTGCTCTGCTGTTAATGAAGACTGATATAGCACATGACCACCACTGAAGAATGTGATGATTTACCCAGAACATAACATGGAAAATGTGAACCATCTGGTTGACTCTGGAACTTTGTGTTGCCTGCTAGGAAATTGGCAGGTGACCTTACAATATTCCTTTAGCTGGGATAGACTTTTAAAATTTTGCTTATAGGATTTTGCAGAAGATTTTGCAATCTGTTTGCTAAACAGTGCTTTCTTCAAGGGTAAACAGAAGGTTTGACATCTTTGGCTGCAAAATATTCACCTAGTGATATAGTCCAGAAATGGCTAAATCTGTCACGCATAATACTTGCTGGGTAGATATTGGCAGTATTGGTGGTTTCCTGACTTTGAATCTTTTGCTACAGATTCAGCTTCTCTTATCTATCGCAAACTTTCCTATTCCAAACTTTTCATTTTCTTCTTGTATGTCCAGCAGTGCATTAATGTCATAGCCATCTCTAACTTCACAAATGAAAAAATACCATCTTCAATATTGGACTCTGTTTGCAGTTGGATATGAAAACCAGTGGTCTTTCCTGTCATCTTTAGCTTATCTGTCTAGAAAAGACACCTTGCAGAATGACTTCAGAATTTTCAGATTAATGTATTTAGTAAAAAACTGTGGTCTCTTCATTGGTTTTACTGGAATGCAACAAATTGCCTATGTCAGAATTTCCTTCTCTCTCCTATTTAAGTATGGACTAGCACAAAACTGAGCTGAAAAAGTAACAAATAGAAGAATGTGGGTTAGTTATTTGTTCAAAACAAGATTCAGGTGAAATATCTCATGAATTCAAGCTGGGCACAGAGGATTTATTATTTATTATTCTTTCATTCCATATAACATAAATAGTTCCCTCTCTATATATTAATTAGTCTTTCTATGCCATGAATAATGATAGTATTTTAAATGCAGCTTAACTGGAAAGAAGCAAAGGAATTTTCCTCATTTATTTATTTCACTCATTCTACTGCACCCTTTCTAGAAGTTAGTTTAACATCAGGTGGTAGTAAATGTGACAGTAAAATATTTTTATGTTGTTGTGTTCTTTTTTTTTTCTTTTGAGACAATGCACTTATCACTTACAGGCATGTGGCCCTAATCTGAAAGATTAATTTGTTCATTCACTTCAAGTACCACATAACCATTCACACACCATCAAGTTTAACACTATTAAAGGGTAATATCCCCTGTGGGAGCTATGCCCAGTACAGATGCTGTCACTACACAGTGCCTTTTATCTTTCCATGTCAGGTAAGGAGATTTAAATAAGAGACTTCATCAAGAATGCAATCACAGACATATTCTTCCTATTGAAATATCCGTGAAATAGGAAATAAACACTCCTAAAAATCTTAGTACTCCAAAACGTTACCAAGAAGTCATCAGTGTACAGTTCACACTTTGAAATTCTGTGTTGAAATCAAAGCATGTGAGATGCATCATGGGCTTGTAGAGGACAGGAATATTGTGGGATAATTTGCATGTCCTATTAAATTCTGAATGTAGTAAAGCAGTTCCAAGTAATCAAGGAGTATATTTTGCCTTCTTCTCTTATAATCATCATGATTTCTTTGTAATTTTTTCATAATTTCTTTAGTTTATTATTATGGGTTCTGTATTCTATCAAAATTTATAATTAAGTCTGTGATGAAGTTTTCTTTAGAACATAATATTCATATGCTTTTGTTCAAACATTTGAACTAAAGTAAAGTTCTATCTGCAGTAATTTTGCATCGTTTCATCTAAAGATGAATTTTCTAGGGAGGGCAATAAAAATATGCTTTCTGAGCAAAGTACAGGAAAGTTATACAATTTTTTTTTTTTTCTTCAAGAAGAGACTATTTTTTCATCTTATTTTCTTAGTTAAATTTTTTTTCTGATAAGGTCTTTTTTTCATTCACACTAGAATGAACCACCTTTTTTTTAGTAAATTTTGTTGAACTTAAGGTCATGGAGTGTGTTGTCTTTGATTTAAATGCGATCAACAGGTATGTCTAAAACTTTCTTTAAATTTTTTGCAGTTTTGGACTCACAGCTCAGAATCATCTTGTTAGTGAGGCCAAACCAATTTACATGCCCTGTAGATATGAATTTGAAGTTTTGCCAGAACATACGGCATGTTTAAAAAACTGTGTTTGATAAAGTGTTAGTAACCTAAGTGCTATTCTTCATGTCAGAGAATCCCTGCTGAGATCCACGAGCCTCTCTGTGGCAGTCTCATTTGCAGGCCAACATGCTTGGCTTTCCTAAATCACATAAAATTCAGGTTCTGCTCAAAGTGCTGAAGTTGATATGTCAACAGCGCTGGCCTTTTACCCAAGAGTTCAGAACTTAGCACAGTAATAAGTCAAAGCCTCACAGATACTAATTCTCCCTTATGCCTGAGGGAAGTTAACTTGCTTCTTCAAAATTAATACTTTACCCTGAAGTAATTGAAGTGAAAGGGACATTATTTTCAGGTTTTTTGAAGCTATTCTACTTTGCATTGACTATTGCCAAGACCCAGTTGGGTCAAAAAACATGAAAGGGTGAGCATTTGGCTATCCATAGCAATGTGTCACTCATCTCAAAGGAGGAAGAAAATAGGAAAGGCTAAATTTCAATCCTCCTTTCTCAAAAATACTTTGCTATTATGTACTAAGCATGCTTTGGATCAAGTCTTTAATTCAAGAAGTGGTTTGGAATTTTGTACCAGATGAAACCCAATTTGGAAACTGAATGCTTTTTTACTTGAAGCAATTTGGTGCTACACAGCATAAGGACTCCTACACAGAGTTTTATTTCATGGAAATATCTATGTTGAGCTCTTCAATTTTTCCCATAAGTGCAGGCTGTCTAGAGCAGAGCTTGTCAAGAGCATTTAGATATTTCTCACACTGTATATTCAGTTTTTAGCACTGTTTGTTTGTTATGTTCATAATGGATGAAGTTCTTCCATGGCCAGAGGGACAGCTGAGGACTGCACACCACTTAATTCATGTGTAGGCCTGCATATTAGCCTTAAAATAGACATTCAATGGGACATGGCCTTCTCCCTTCATTCCTTGTCCCCCAGAACTGAGTGAGATGTTAATTGTGATAACTAAACTTAGTAGTGAAGTTTTCTTGACAAACTGAATGGAGTTGAACCCACATAAACTCTTACTGCTCGGTCCAAGGAGTGGATTTAGCTTTGATTTTTGATAAATAGGAGAGAGTGCAGTAGTCAGGAAACACCTTGTAAATTTGCCAGCCCTATAGGTACAGTTTTAACCTACAGATCTAGTGGTAAGAGTCCAGCTGAGTCCTGTGCTGGTCTCAAAGTGAATTCATGTGTTAAGCCGAGCTCTTAAGAACAGGATTTTCTTCTAAAACTGGAAATACTATTAATATGCCACTGAAAATGTCAGGGGTTTAGAGCTATCCTTTCAGAGCTCTTAAAAGTAATCTTTTATATAAATAAAGTGAAATTAGACATAAAAAGTAATCATTTACCATTGAAGTGTGATATTAAGTACTCAAACTTATGGTAATGAAAGTGTTCCCACAGTAGCCATAATCTGTCATCAGATTTCACAGGTGACTTCTCTCTGAGCTTTCAGTTTAGTGTAATACTTCCAGTCTTGGTGAAAGGTAATAAAAAACCTAGATATATTAGATGAGTAAGTCATCAATGTGAGATTAGATGAGTATTCTTTTCTGTAATTGTATATTAATTATAGTTAATTTTATTTAGATTCTAAAGATTAAATCATAAAACACATTAGGTTTCATCTTACATTCACTGTGTCTATAAGGTAATTTTGAGAGAAGAGGTGGAGGAGAAATTAATTCAGGAATTTAACATATATGTGTTCTAGACTAAAGGTCCTGTGCAGCCTCTAAAAATAAGGACTTTTCACTTTGTGAAACAATGTGGAAAAATTTGCATTTTAAACAGAGTAATGTATAATTCACATACTGCAAAAATTATGAATCAAACTGCAAATAATATTGCTGAATTAGATATAATTTCTTCTAGATATAAATAAAAATAAATTTTGTTCTCATTGCTATTATGTTCCTGAACCTTCCAATATACTGTCAGTTTAAAACCCTGTTGCCCTCCTATTTTCATTTTTTTATTAAATCTACTAGAAACATGAAATTTATTTACTGTTTCAGTATTTTACATCATTATTTTGATAACAATTTTGTTGCAATTTTTTGAAGATACTCTTGAAAGAAAAAATGTTCTTAAAGATGTTTGCTGAAATTGTCAATAAATATATTTACAAAGCATGTATTGCTTTTGCAGGAGTTAGTTTTTTTAATGGCTATGTCACTTCAAATGAACTGATTTAATTAATTGAATTATTTAATTAATTCAATAGACTGTATCAAGTAGAGCTGAGTTTGGGTTTTTAAGTACATTTGAAGAAACAGGGAAGTGTGAAGATAAAATATCCTCAATAACTTTTTTTTACAAAAATTACATCACAGAAAGACTCAAGATTTTGGGTTTGTTGGTTTGATTTTTTAATTGGTTTAGGTTTTTACTTAAATCAACAAACAGGCTTTATTTTATAGTGCTAGCAAGGGAATTCATAAAACTCAAATCAGTTCACTTCTTTTATGCATATTTTCTGAAACAACAGTAAAAGATATCATGTTTTCAGCAGACTTCATCCTTCTTGATTGAGGTGGTGCATATTGAACACATATAAAGTGTTGGTTATATTTTTTTCCCAAATGACCATTTTTATATCAGCTTCAACTCATCTGCATGTCCTGCATCCAGCTATAACTATTGTACTCCAGAGCTAAGATTTTCCATTATTTATTTCAACACAGTAGTTACTAAAACAGCTAACTGCAGAGCAGTCTATGTATATGTTCACAACTTTTTTACATTTTGCAGTAAAAATAAATTGAATTATAAAAAAAAAAAAAACTTTGAGACACTTTAGGAATAAAGTAGCTGAGTGAGGAAATTAATTCATGCATCTGACACTGTGCATACAGGAAACCAGGTATTTGACCAAAGAAAGGAGAATCATAAAGAATTATTTGGGTTGAAAGGGACCTTTAAAGTTCCTCTAGTCCAACCCCACCCTGCAATGAAGGTTGGACATCTTCAACTACATTGAACTGCTCAGAGTCCCATCCAGCCTGACCTTGAATGTTTCCAGGGATGGGGCATCCACCATTTCTCTGGGAAACCTGTTCCAGTGCCTCATCACCCTCACTGCAAAAACTTCCTTTGTTATATCTAGTCTAAATTTACCCTCTTTAGTTTAAAATCATTGTTCCTTGTCAAATTGCAACAGGCCCTGCTGAAAAGCCTCTCCTCATCTATCTTGTAGTCCCTTTAGGACTGGAAGGCTGCAAAAAGTCTCCCCAGAACCTTCAGTTCTCTAGGCTGAACAATCCTAATCTCTCAGCCTGACTCCCTAGGAGAGGGTGCTTCATCCCTCTGAGCATCCTTGAGGCCTCCTCTGGACTTGCTCCTGTAGGTCCATGTTCTTCCTGTGCTGGGGGCCCCAGAGCTGGACACAGCACTGCAGGTGGGGTCTCAGCAGAGCAGAGGGGCAGAATCACCTCCCTGGCCCTGCTGCCCATGCTGCTTTGGATGCAGCCCAGGATGTGGCTGATTTTCTGAGCTACTAGCATGTTAAGATCCAATGAGAGATGCCTCTGCCCAAATTAAGATGCACATGAGTCCATCTGCCAAATTCAATAATACAGATTTTATTTAGCAGTAAATGTGAGGTAGAGAGATAGAAATAAATAGAGAAGGGGGATGGAGGGTGACGGGGCCGGGGGGGAGAGAGAGCGATCAAGCAGAAGACAGTCACCATCCATAAATCCAGCATCATCCTGTCAGCCATTCTTCACCCTGGACCTCTTGGTGGTGAGGGTCCCAAGGTGGTTAAAAACTTTTTACTGTCTACACAGTTCTCTCATTCTATTGGTTAAATTATTTCCTCACTTCTAATGCTAATTAGTCCCATGCTCAGTCTCTCTTCTTTTGGGTTGGTGGGCCATGAGTTGGTAGTCACAATCTCCCCCTGCCAGAACTTTTACCCCGTCGGAGCTGACTTCAACATAATTGCTGTGTTGGTTTGCCCTGTGGCCTGCAAATTCTGCATTCTCTTTGCCCATTGATAGTGATACATCCTTCTCCCCCAGCCTTGTTAGCCTTTCCCTCAGTCTGAGGTAACACCTGGACAGGAAAACCACCTTTATCTTATCTCAAGTTCCCACCATGGTGGCTTATCTTACTGTCCAAGCTCCAGGCATTCACAGAGGCATATTTAGCAGGGGGATTCAGAGGTTATTGGTGGTCAGAGATACCATCTGTCCCATAACTTGGGGTGATCTTTGATACATGTATGTGATATGCATATGACAAGTTGCTTCTTTACACAATTTGCCCCAGCAGGAATTCTTGCCTGGATGCATTACCCAGGATGTGCTAACCAGATCTTCCTTCACCAGGCCTGGAGTCAGCGCCATCCTGTCACTCCACCCTGTGCTTATTTCTTGACAAAGTCCTTCTGTGGTAACAGTACTTGAATATGATTTTTTTTGTGTTAAGACCACTGTACAAATATTTAAGAAAATAAGTGTATACAAAAACTGAAATATAGACAAGCAGAATATCATTATTTTATGCTTTTAATGTTTCCACTGTGGTATTTTTCTCAGATGCAGGAGATAAAGCTAAAAAAATCTGGTTAAAATAGTTATTCAGACTGCACTTTAGGAATATCTTCAACAATTTATGTAAATACATGGTTACAATTTTCAACCAATAGTTTCTGGCCACTGTATGATTTGCTGTGGGTTTTGGCCTGTTCTTTCTCTGACTAGAGCTCTGTTGCTCAGTTACTGTTTGACCAGGAAGTCTGAGAGAATTTCTTCTGTTTTCTGTTTTGGTTTTCATAACTGATAGAAGCAGGTTTTCACTTCAGAGAATTAAGTTCCTAAGTTTCTAGATAATTTTCCATGCATATTTTCTAGCAATTGAGAGTGATTCTTTTATTAGTTGGTTCTGAGGAAATGTTGGCTAAAATCTGTGCAGAGAGCAACACAGATGAGGAGTAAATACAGTCAAAGTAAATGTAATATGCCTTCCTGATCATAGAAATGCCTTTGAGATATTCTTTCAAGTCTATTTGATTTTGGAGTCTAGTAGCCCCCATCTACCCTGGGTTTGGCTGGGGTAGAATTAATTTTTCCTTTCAGTGGCTTGAACTGTGTTTTGGATTTGTGGTGAACATAGGGTAGATAAAGTTGTTTTGTTATTTCTGAGCAGGGCTTACCCAGAGCCAAGGCCTTTTGTGCTTTTCATAGTGCCACACTGGTGAGGGGACTGGGGGTGTGTGGGAGGCTGGGAGGAGACACAGCCAAGACAGGAGACCCAGACTGACCAAAGGGATATCCCAGACCATGTGACATCATGCTCAGTACATAAAGTGTTGGGAAGAAAGAGGAAGGCGGTGCACATTGGAAACAATGGTATTTGTCTTCCCAAGTCACCGCTACATGTGATGGAGCCCTGCTTTCCTGGAGGTGGCTGAACATCTGCCTGCCAATGGGAAGCAGGGAATTAATTCCTTGTTTTGCTTTTCTTGTGTGCACAGCTTTTGCTCTCCCTATTGAACTGTCTGTATCTCAACCCATGAATTCCCTGGCTTTTACCTTTCTGGTTCTCTCCCAGATCCTGCTCATGGGGTAGTGAGCAAGTGGCTGTGTGGTACTTGGATGCTGGTGGAGGTTAAACCATGATACCACCATAGCAGAGGTGATGAGTAAGCCCAGGTAAAGAGCTAGCTCACTTTCTAACTTTCTATGAGAGATGCAGCCAGATAAGACCATTAAAGGAAAGAGAAGTGTCTGCTGGAACTGCCTGGAGAAGAAGTGCTACCTGGGAGCTGTTTGGAGAACTGGGCAGTGGAGAGGGCAAAAGGAATCTTTTTGTATCCTCTGTATCTTTGCAGAGGAGAATGAGGTGGAGTTGACTGAGATGCAGTGACTCACTTCAGCCTCTCCAAGTTGGGAAACCAGCATCTGGTAGAGGTCCTAGAACAGACAGGAGCAGAAAGACAGCTTGCAAGTCAGTGATTTTTTTAGTGTTACATGTGGACTTGGCAGTGTCAGGTTAGGATTAGACTTGATGATCTTAAAGGTTTTTTCCAACCTAAATGATTCTATGATTCTGTGTCCACAGTGGAGGAAATATACTTTCTCTGAGTTTTTGAGAGCTATTCTGCACTCCTGGAAAATAAGTAGTTTCAGGTAGACTGAACTACTTGAATGTCTTTGGTGCTATCTTGGAATGGCTGAGGAGGTACAGTGAAAAGTGTGGCAGCAAAAAGGGCAATAACTAGATGTTTTTTGAATTAGAAATGTAGCTAAATTTATCCAATAATCCCTGGTGTTGAAAATTCAACCAGTCTTTTGTAGATCCTTCTGTATATATTTTAAAATTCTATTGGGTTTCAGCAGGCAGAAAACACTGTGAGGAAAACCTCCCCTCTAGCAGAACTGTTGCTTCTGTTAATAACACACTACTAAGAAAGCAGTGCATAGGTATATAAAGAATTCTTTGTGAGGGAGGATTTGTTAATTTTTAAAAGGAGAGATGTGGGAGAAACTTGTGTTTCGATTCAAGTCATTGTGAATTTAGGCAATTCAGTGGAGCATACGGAACTCAGTGCTGTAAGATACTGAACCTCAGGGCTGTGATCCAAAAAAGCATTTAAAACCTGCCTACTGTCATGCTCCTGAATAATCTTATAGCAGGAAATGGATCTTTTTTATATTCTTGAAGGTGTATTTCAATGTGCTTTTCTGAAATAGGTCCTTAGTACATGGCAGGTTTGAGCCCATGAGAAGCAAGGAGTACCAATAAAGAACTAAGTACAAAGCAACCAACAAGAAATAGCATCTTGATATATGAAGTTGCAGCAAAAGAAATGGGCAGGAAAGAGATTTGAAGACTACTGAGTATTGCAAACAAAAAGCTTTAGTTTCTTAGTCATAGAGTGTATTGTTATATTTGAAGAAGCTGAGATTGTAAACTAGATTAGATATTGATGTTAATCATGTTACTGAAAATCAGAGTAACAATACTGAAATCACTGTCTGATTAACGACTCAGTTTGATAATTGCATGCTGCAAAGCCAGAGTAGTTCCATAATGCCAGCTGACTCTCAATTTAGCATATTCATATAATCGTTTGAGGTATGAAATGAAATGCTAGATACAACAATAGAAGGAAGGCATGTAAATCTATTTAAGAAGGTGATCAAACTTATGAAAGAGAAGGAGGGGGGGAATCGCTGCAGCCATGTGTTAAATATTTGGATTGAATATAATGAAGTAGAAAATTGCTTCTGTTTTTCACTCTGCATAATGTAACTACAAGCCCTGTAGGATTGTTGTCTCTCTTTGGCTCTTGATTATTCATGGGTTTCTCTAGATGGACTACAGAAATGGGACACAGCATCCTGAGATGCTGGCTAAAACAAAAGAAAAGCAGGTTGTTGAATGCTGCTATTGTTTGACTAATCTTTCTTTTTCTTTCTGTGTTGCTTTGTTTTGTTTTTCCCTGTCTCATATAAAATGCTGCAATCTTCTTAGGTTCCTTTGAGTCACAAAATTGCACTGTCAAAGAGACCACTAGGGTGTTTATATTGCTTCTGCATTTTTTGTAATTGTAATCACATTTCTTATTTGTAATTCTGAGCAACAAAATGCTAAGTGAATCAAAAATCTTGCAACTCTGTCCCAGTGACCGAGGTAGAACTGTCATACTCTGAGTTTTGGTACTGGCAATGGCAGTAAACTGATGCTGGTGTCTGGATAAACTGTAAGGATAACCTAGTTTTCATAAGATATTTAGATACCCAACCTGTTTGGAATTCCTTTAGGATTTGTAGGAAAAACACAACTGCCACTAAATCCCCACTCTGTTGTCATTTAGATCCTTAGATATCTTTGAATTTTTTCCCTTTAGTGAATACTTTAGTCTATTTCAAAACTCCTTAAACTCCATAGATATTTCTGTCATCTTTAGATATGTCCTAAATTAAGATTGTGACGTTTATATGATGTCAGCATAGCATCATTTCACTTCACAGCTGGATTTTTCAAATAAGTCTTCAAAACTGAAAATGCTTGTACAGATTTAGTGGCTACCACTTATTTTTCACATTCATATTCTGCATAAGACTTCAAAACAAAAATTATATGTGGAGGGAACAAGAGCCTAGATCTGATTTTCATGCATGTGAATTGCTGAGCAGTGCTTGCCAAGAGGCTGGTGGGCTGCTCCCCCTGCCATGGCAGAGTGCCTCTTTACCCAACACTTCATAACCTCCTTTTCCCGGCCAACCTGTGCAGCAGGAGGTGTACAGCTGAATTCTGAGCTTGCACCAAGTCTGGGTAGCAACTGACAGTAAGAAGTGCAGTGAGATCATTATAGGATAAAAAACCCCAAAACCCTAAAGACTCTGTCAGCAGTGAGTGATCTCTCTGTTATCCTAGGTTTAATACTCCTTTTTCTGTCTAGAGCTTCTGCAGACTTGACATCTGCAGAGCACAGATCAGTAGACTGTTCAGGGAAAGTGAATTAAGTGCTTTCAAAAAAAATTAAAATCGAAGTCCTTGGAATATTTTTATTCAAGTGAAGAGCTTGCAAATTGTACAGTAGTATTTCCCTTATACAACCAAATCTAATTTATCACAATAAACTTCTTGCAGTGTAATAGCAAACTAGTTGATTTAAACTTGTGTGCAAGAAATTCCAGTGCAGCTAATTTGTGAGCATCGTGCATGCTTCGTTACCTGGACTCTGAGGCAGGCAATGAAGTTATTCTTGCTGTAAACATTTTTAGGAGTGAGAATTTTGAGGACCAGACCTTGAATTTGTTTACCAGTTGGGTATAGTTTTGTTGCCTACAAGGAAATGAGGCCAACTTTTGCCAGCTGAGACTCTGAATTGTGTTTTTCTAAATGGTGTCAGATAAGTTTTATGTGTAAAACAATGCTTGCTCAATACTTTTTCTGTCCTGCTTTTTCTTAGGGCCACCGCAGCGAACAGTTTTCCCCAAACAAGACCATGAAGAAAGGAAGCATGACAAAGTTTTGGACAAGGGCAGTGAAAGTGGGACTTCCTGTAACGAGTTGTCCACCTCAAGCTGTGACAGCCACTCGGAAGCGAGCACCCCTCAAGAAAATGCCACCAGCACTCAGCCATCCACAGCCCACCAGCCAAACACTCTGACGTTGGATTGCCCATCTAAGAAGGCCCCGGTGCAGTGGATGCCAGCGCCAGACAAACGCAGGAACAGTGAACTCTTTCAAACTCTCATTAGCAAGTCCAGAGAAACAAACCTTTCCAAAAAGAAGGTGTGTGAGAAGCTGAGCGTTGAGGAAGAAATGAGAAAATGTACTCAAGATTTTAAAAAAATTCACATTCCAGATTACTTTCCAGAGTGCAAACGTCCCTGGCAGTCTGAACTCTTACAGAAATATGGGTTATAGTAATCAACTGTTTCCTGACATGCCTCTGAGGCATTTGATGTTTGTTACATTGCTTCTTACTGATGTCCTCCTCCTCCTCCTGGCCAACTCTGCCACCAGAGCTATTCCTGCTGCTTATTTCTTTCTGTGAACAGTGGATGTTGGATAGTACATGTTTTTCTTTAAATATATATATATATATATATATATATATATATATATATATATATATATATATATATATATATATATATATATATATATATATATATATATATATATATATATATATATATATATATATATATATATATATATATATATATATATATATATATATATATATATATATATATATATATATATATATATATATATATATATATATATATATATATATATATATATATATATATATATATATATATATATATATATATATATATATATATATATAAGCTTTTTTATGGGGAAATAAAAGGATATATCAGAGTTTTCCTTCTGTCACTAAAAGTCCGTGCCAGTGCAACTCTGCCATCTGTGACCTTGCCTGGAATACAGGCAGCTCCAAAGCTCTGCCCTCTGTGCACACTAAGCACGACACAAAAGCTGGATCTGAAATGTGCAAGTTACAGTATCTTGTGAGAAGAATTTAGGACTCTATATCAGCATATTTTTCTTCCTTTTATCAACATCTGTTTACATTTTAAAGTCTAATTAAAAAAAAATGGAAGGGAGAATTTAATAAACTTTTGACTGTAGAGTGAAAATCAGACAAAGTCAATCAGAAGCATCCTGGAGAACCAAACTTGTAATCCCTGGGCTTCCATTAATCTTTTCTACTAAGGACTTTGACTTCCTTTGCTCTCCTAAATTTGACAATACACAATAGTACTGTGACATACCACACACATTAGCAGACCAGAAATAGTAGTAAATATAAAAGAGGGACATGGGATTAAACTGTTGCCTAGTTTATGGTTTGGATTTTAATTTCTCTTGGTCCAGCTGTACTTTAATCTATAATCCCAAAATAAATTTGGAATTTATTTTGTAAGAAACCAGCACAATTTAATCTAATAAATCATTAGTATCTAGTTGTCATTTAATATTTTCAGCAGCAGGTCTTGAAGCTTTTTACAGAAGGGACAACTTACATTTTACAGGTGGAGAAACCTGGGAAGTGAAACAGAAGAACCCTGACTTTAATATTGACATTGAAAAGCGAAAGAAAATTAAATTTCCAGGCAAGAAAACCAATTTGTTCAGGGTAACTGCCTTGAATTTAAAAGCTCAATGTAGAGCTGAACCACTGGTAAAGCTTGGTTAAATTGTTTTAGCTTATAAGGCAATCAACATAGAGAAGAAACAAGTATGTAGGAAGCAAAATATTGCGCTACAGAAACATTGAGGCCAGTGGATATAGCAAGAGAGGAGTATTTTTATCTTTCTGGGTTCCTTTCTGGGGAGTTATAAAAATGAGCAGGGCATAGACATTCCTTTCCCTGATATTTCACTGTACAGATTGCACTTGAAAATCTGACTCACTGAAGTTACATTGTTCTCCCCTGCCAGTCCTAATGCACATACACTGGTCTTTTTTTGTTTTTTTTGTCTGGATGGGGACAGGAAAGAAGTACCACCTCAACTGTCATCACAAACAGATTTCAATTTGCTTGGCTGTGTTGTTTCACTGCTTCCCAAGAAGAATTCATTTAATGATTTCAGCCTCTAAGGTTTTTTCTGTTTGTGGGCTTATGTTATATAGTCAATATACTTTTTTCATATGCATATATAATACTTTAACATACAACTGATTTACAAACTATTCTGCTTTTTGGAGAGGAAAAATTAGGTGTTCTGTGCAAAGTGAATTTGTTATCCCTTACATATTGAGTAGGTTTTTTTTTACTTAAAAATATATCATAAATAATTTTTGCTTTCTGCATGTATATTCATATTTTCTGTAGCTTTAAACAAATGCTTTGAATTTTTCCATTAGGGTGATCTAGGAATTTGGATCTAAAATAGGGAGTTGTTATTATTGGCATGTGTTTACATGGTTTAGGATGGAATGCCCCACATGTATAATTTTGTGTTACTTTATAGTTTTTCATGTACCAGACCTGAATGATAAAACGGGTGAATGGCACTGCTATAGTTGAAAGTAAGTCCCAAATATGCTTCATGCTGCATACACTGAAGTGAGAAGGACCTCACTGATGACCAGCACTGTTGCTTAAGGAAAGCCTTCAGCAAACATTTCTGGTCTTTTCACAAAATTCTTGCAGGTTGAGAACTTTCTGTTATCCCAGGGACCAGCAAGGAAGGGCATAAACTGTACAAATATGATCTTGAGTATATTCTGAATTGCTTTGGTCTTAATGCTTCAACCTTTAGGGTAATTCACTGTGGATTTTTGCCCAGTTCATGTATTCACTGCTAGTTCTTGGTAACCAAACGTTACTGAGTCTGCATTTCCCATTGTTTTGCACTTGCTTATTGCCTGTTATCATTCTGCTTCAGCCACCAACGTGGCTGAAGTCTGAAGTAATTCTTTAATGTATGACTTTTTTTAATGCCAAAGCCAGTGCATGGTATTTTGACAACTTCCTGTTTTCATGTCTTATACACATTCTCTGAAGTCATATTAATTTACTTTGCATGCCAGAAGGAATGACAAAAAAGAAAATTGAAAGAGCTGGAAGGAAGAAATGAAGATTTCCTATTTTTTTTAAAGCAACTGACAGTGTAATTGACACAGAAAAGTTATGTGAGATGATACCCAGAAAAACAAATAAAAATTATCAAGGAAAATTGCTAATGTAGTATCTGAAATTGAATGGGAAACAAGCCACAAACATGATGGTTGATCCTGTCTTTTTTATTGTTTTTTTTTCTCTTGCTCATACTGTTAGAACAAATTATCTGAGGCCACTGACCATCCCCAAAGAGGAGAGTTTGTGCCAATAAGTTATGAATGAACTTTCCTACAAAGAAACTGTCAAAGCAAATATTTCTGAAACTTTGTGTTGGTCACTGTCCCTCTGCTTTAACTCATGCTGTAGCCTCTAAGAGAAGCAGTGATTTTGAACATAACTGAATCCCTGAAGTTCCACTAAAATATGTTTCTGACTGGCAGACCTTATTTGAGATGGCATTTTTTACATTCCACTTTTATACTTTTATTGAAAGTAAACTGTATTTGTTGGGGGCATTATAAACTCAATATATTTAATGCGTGTGTATGTGTCAGAAGAAGGCAAGTAATTGCTTCATGCATGTTTCACATTACTGTAAGCCATCACTGAGAGGTACAGTCCTTTCCCATCAATGCACTTTCCCATCCTCCCTCCGGTGCCTGTTGTTCTGGCACAAACATTTTATATGGCCACATAGGGAGCCACATCTGACAGCTGAGAATTTAAAATGAATTTAGGAAAAAAAAGAAATGTGAGTGGCTCAAAGAAGAGTGTTGCTTATCTGAGTGGAAAGAGATTCAGCTTCACATTGCTTAGAAGTCTGATAAGGGCTTTGCCAAACACAGACCTGGTGGCTAAAAGGCTATTTCACACTTGAGCAGATGCCCAACCAATATTAATATTTACAAAGAAGAATGCAGCAGCCAGTAAGGTGGTTGACTACAGACTGAAATGCCTGATTGACCAGCAGATAAATATGTTCTTAGAAGAAAGGGGAAGGTGAGAAAGGGGAATGATAACAGTGGGCAACCTCAGAGGGACCCCCAGGGAATGGGGGCCTATATCAGGGATAAACAGGGATATAGAAGTCAGTATCCCTCCCCAGCTCAACAGTACTTTCTCTGAATGTTATCTGAGGATACCAAATAGAATAGGAAATAGAACTTAGAATCTAAACCCACAGGTTAAGCAGTCATTTATAGTTTGTCCTGTGAGTCATGGGAGGGAGGTGCATTTGGGACATGTCGGTAATGTGGAGTGATTGCCTTTCTTTTTGTCACTTCTGCCCTTTTAGAGCTTTTGCAAGTATGCTGTCAGCTTTTAATCAATTTTTTTCCTTTTTGTAACTCAAGCCTGCATCTGAGGTGAAGAAAATGGTTATGAAAGAGCAGCTTAAAAACACTGAGCATTCTTGCCACTGAGATTCTCTGGTACTGTCCAATATCCTAGGTGCTGAAAGAAAAAGAAGTTACCTCTGCTTTTTGCTGCAAGGGATAAAGTAGAAGCTGGAAGACGGTTCTGTGTCATGGAACTCTCCCAGTGATCAGCATTAACAAAGTAAACTTACTCCCAGCACTAGTTAAGGAAAGAAACATCAAAGTCTTAAGAGAATTTACAATAGCAACACAATCAAATATCCTGCCTTTGATCATTCCCCTAACTCCTTTTTGTGGTGTTTTGAGAGCATCACTAGATAAGTCTTGCTGACTTTCAAAGGCCAAATTTATAATTTGATGGCATTTAATATCAATTAGCTATTTCTTTTAGGGAAAATACTGCATCTAAAAGGTAACTATAAGCATTGTTCATGGTCAGAACAAAATATTTTAGTTCTTAACTGAAAACCAGTCAAAAATAATGAGTCAAAAAATACAAGATCAGAGCTGAACATTAACTGACTACAGTTTGTAAATTAATGACAAGCACATCTGCCAGATGTTGCCAAGATGTTACTGAAATAAAGCAATTGGGCCTATTCACTGTAACAAGTAAAGTTATGAAAGAAGCATGCTTTTTATAAAAGCTGTATTCATTTGTCATGTATACCAATGCATTCATTTCTGAGATTCTCCTTCAAGCATCAAAATTATTTTAAGTACCTACATTTTCAGATTTTGGGCAAGGGAAAAATATTTTTATAGGCAGAGAGAGAAAAAAAAATCAACCATTCTACATGTCAAATACTTTTATGTCAAATTACTTTCATTCTAAAATAGCCAAATCACTCAGCCATACTGCTGCTAGTATAATATTTGTATTTTATTGCTATTGCTCTGCTGTTAATGAAGACTGATATAGCACATGACCACCACTGAAGAATGTGATGATTTACCCAGAACGTAACATGGAAAATGTGAACCATCTGGTTGACTCTGGAACTTTGTGTTGCCTGCTAGGAAATTGGCAGGTGACCTTACAATATTCCTTTAGCTGGGATAGACTTTTTAAATTTTGCTTATAGGATTTTGCAGAAGATTTTGCAATCTGTTTGCTAAACAGTGCTTTCTTCAAGGGTAAACAGAAGGTTTGACATCTTTGGCTGCAAAATATTCACCTAGTGATATAGTCCAGAAATGGCTAAATCTGTCACGCATAATACTTGCTGGGTAGATATTGGCAGTATTGGTGGTTTCCTGACTTTGAATCTTTTGCTACAGATTCAGCTTCTCTAATCTATCCCAAACTTTCCTATTTCAAACTTTTCATTTTCTTCTTGTATGTCCAGCAGTGCATTAATGTCATAGCCATCTCTAACTTCACAAATGAAAAAATACCATCTTCAATATTGGACTCTGTTTGCAGTTGGATATGAAAACCAGTGGTCTTTCCTGTCATCTTTAGCTTATCTGTCTAGAAAAGACACCTTGCAGAATGACTTCAGAATTTTCAGATTAATGTGTTTAATAAAAAACTGTGGTCTCTTCATTGGTTTTACTGGAATGCAACAAATTGCCTATGACAGAATTTCCTTCTCTCTCCTATTCAAGTATGGGCTAGCACAAAACTGAACTGAAAAAGTAACAAATAGAAGAATGTGGGTTAGTTATTTGTTCAAAACAAGATTCAGGTGAAATATCTCATGAATTCAAGCTGGGCACAGAGGATTTATTATTTATTATTCTTTCATTCCATATAACAAAAATAGTTCCCTCTCTATATATTAATTAGTCTTTCTATGCCATGAATAATGATAATATTTTAAATGCAGCTTAACTGGAAAGAAGCAAAGGAATTTTCCTCATTGATTTATTTCACTCATTCTACTGCACCCTTTCTAGAAGTTAGTTTAACATCAGGTGGTAGTAAATGTGACAGTAAAATATTTTTATGTTGTTGTGTTCTTTTTTTTTCTTTTGAGACAAAGCACTTATCACTTACAGGCATGTGGCCCTAATCTGAAAGATGAATTGGTTCATTCACTTCAAGTACCACATAACCATTCACACACCATCAAGCTTAACACTATTAAAGGGTAATTTCCCCTGTGGGAGCTATGCCCAGTACAGATGCTGTCGCTACACAGTGTCTTTTATCTTTCCATGGCAGGTAAGGAGATTTAAATAAGAGGCTTCATCAAGAATGCAATCACAGACATATTCTTCCTATTGAAATATCCATGAAATAGGAAATAAACACTCCTAAAAATCCTAGTACTCCAAAACTTCTAGTTACCAAGAAGTCATCGGTGTACAGTTCACACTTTGAAATTCTGTGTTGAAATCAAAGCATGTGAGATGCATCATGGGCTTGTAGAGGACAGGAAATATTGTGGGATAATTTGCATGTCCTATTAAATTCTGAATGTAGTAAAGCAGTTCCAAGTAATCAAGGAGTATATTTTGCCTTCTTCTCTTATAATCATCATGATTTCTTTGTAATTTTTTCATAATTTCTTTAGTTTATTATTATGGGTTCTGTATTCTATCAAAATTTATAATTAAGTCTGTGATGAAGTTTTCTTTAGAACATAATATTCATATGCTTTTGTTCAAACATTTGAACTAAAGTAAAGTTCTATCTGCAGTAATTTTGCATCGTTTCATCTAAAGATGAATTTTCTAGGGAGGGCAATAAAAATATGCTTTCTGAGCAAAGTACAGGAAAGTTATACAAATAATTTTTTTTTTCTTCAAGAAGAGACTATTTTTTCATCTTATTTTCTCAGTTAAATTTTTTTTCTGATAAGGTCTTTTTTTCATTCACACTAGAATGAACCACCTTTTTTTTAGTAAATTTTGTTGAACTTAAGGTCATGGAGTGTGTTGTCTTTGATTTAAATGCGATCAACAGGTATGTCTAAAACTTTCTTTAAATTTTTTGCAGTTTTGGACTCACAGCTCAGAATCATCTTGTTAGTGAGGCCAAACCAATTTACATGCCCTGTAGATATGAATTTGAAGTTTTGCCAGAACATATGGCATGTTTAAAAAACTGTGTTTGATAAAGTGTTAGTAACCTAAGTGCTATTCTTCATGTCAGAGAATCCCTGCTGAGATCCACGAGCCTCTCTGTGGCAGTCTCATTTGCAGGCCAACATGCTTGGCTTTCCTAAATCACATAAAATTCAGGTTCTGCTCAAAGTGCTGAAGTTGATATGTCAACAGCGCTGGCCTTTTACCCAAGAGTTTAGAACTTAGCACAGTAATAAGTCAAAGCCTCACAGATACTAATTCTCCCTTATGCCTGAGGGAAGTTAACTTGCTTCTTCAAAATTAATACTTTACCCTGAAGTAATTGAAGTGAAAGGGACATTATTTTCAGGTTTTTTGAAGCTATTCTACTTTGCATTGACTATTGCCAAGACCCAGTTGGGTCAAAAAACATGAAAAGGTGAGCATTTGGCTATCCATAGCAATGTGTCACTCATCTCAAAGGAGGAAGAAAATAGAAAAGGCTAAATTTCAATCCTCCTTTCTCAAAAATACTTTGCTATTATGTACTAAGCATGCTTTGGATCAAGTCTTTAATTCAAGAAGTGGTTTGGAATTTTGTACCAGATGAAACCCAATTTGGAAACTGAATGCTTTTTTACTTGAAGCAATTTGGTGCTACACAGCATAAGGACTCCTACACAGAGTTTTATTTCATGGAAATATCTATGTTGAGCTCTTCGATTTTTCCCATAAGTGCAGGCTGTCTAGAGCAGAGCTTGTCAAGAGCATTTAGATATTTCTCACACTGTATATTCAGTTTTTAGCACTGTTTGTTTGTTATGTTCATAATGGATGAAGTTCTTCCATGGCCAGAGGGACAGCTGAGGACTGCACACCACTTAATTAATGTGTAGGCCTGCATATTAGCCTTAAAATAGACATTCAATGGGACATGGCCTTCTCCCTTCATTCCTTGTCCCCCAGAACTGAGTGAGATGTTAATTGTGATAACTAAACTTAGTAGTGAAGTTTTCTTGACAAACTGAATGGAGTTGAACCCACATAAACTCTTACTGCTCGGTCCAAGGAGTGGATTTAGCTTTGATTTTTGATAAATAGGAGAGAGTGCAGTAGTCAGGAAACACCTTGTAAAAATTTGCCAGCCCTATAGGTACAGTTTTAACCTACAGATCTAGTGGTAAGAGTCCAGCTGAGTCCTGTGCTGGTCTCAAAGTGAATTCATGTGTTAAGCCGAGCTCTTAAGAACAGGATTTTCTTCTAAAACTGGAAATACTATTAATATGCCACTGAAAATGTCAGGGGTTTAGAGCTATCCTTTCAGAGCTCTTAAAAGTAATCTTTTATATAAATAAAGTGAAATTAGACATAAAAAGTAATCATTTACCATTGAAGTGTGATATTAAGTACTCAAACTTATGGTAATGAAAGTGTTCCCACAGTAGCCATAATCTGTCATCAGATTTCACAGGTGACTTCTCTCTGAGCTTTCAGTTTAGTGTAATACTTCCAGTCTTGGTGAAAGGTAATAAAAAACCTAGATATATTAGATGAGTAAGTCATCAATGTGAGATTAGATGAGTATTCTTTTCTGTAATTGTATATTAATTATAGTTAATTTTATTTAGATTCTAAAGATTAAATCATAAAACACATTAGGTTTCATCTTACATTCACTGTGTCTATAAGGTAATTTTGAGAGAAGAGGTGGAGGAGAAATTAATTCAGGAATTTAACATATATGTGTTCTAGACTAAAGGTCCTGTGCAGCCTCTAAAAATAAGGACTTTTCACTTTGTGAAACAATGTGGAAAAATTTGCATTTTAAACAGAGTAATGTATAATTCACATACTGCAAAAATTATGAATCAAACTGCAAATAATATTGCTGAATTAGATATAATTTCTTCTAGATATAAATAAAAATAACTTTTGTTCTCATTGCTATTATGTTCCTGAACCTTCCAATATACTGTCAGTTTAAAACCCTGTTGCCCTCCTATTTTCATTTTTTTATTAAATCTACTAGAAACATGAAATTTATTTACTGTTTCAGTATTTTACATCATTATTTTGATAACAATTTTGATAACAATTTTTGAAGATACTCTTGAAAGAAAAAATGTTCTTAAAGATGTTTGTTGACATTGTCAATAAATATATTTACAAAGCATGTATTGCTTATGCAGGAGTTAGTTTTTTTTATGGCTATGTCATTTCAAATGAACTGATTTAATTAATTGAATTATTTAATTAATTCAATAGACTGTATCAAGTAGAGCTGAGTTTGGGTTTTTAAGTACATTTGAAGAAACAGGGAAGTGTGAAGATAAAATATCCTCAATAACTTTTTTTTACTAAAATTACATCACAGAAAGACTCAAGATTTCGGGTTTGTTGGTTTGATTTTTTAATTGGTTTAGGTTTTTACTTAAATCAACAAACAGGCTTTATTTTATAGTGCTAGCAAGGGAATTCATAAAACTCAAATCAGTTCACTTCTTTTATGCATATTTTCTGAAACAACAGTAAAAGATATCATGTTTTCAGCAGACTTCATCCTTCTTGATTGAGGTGGTGCATATTGAACACATATAAAGTGTTGGTTATATTTTTTTCCCAAATGACCATTTTTATATCAGCTTCAACTCATCTGCATGTCTTGCATCCTGCTATAACTATTGTACTCCAGAGCTAAGATTTTCCATTATTTATTTCAACACAGTAGTTACTAAAACAGCTAACTGCAGAGCAGTCTATGTATATGCTCACAACTTTTTTACATTTTGCAGTAAAAATAAATTGAATTATAAAAAAAAAAAAAAACTTTGAGACACTTTAGGAATAAAGTAGCTGAGTGAAGAAATTAATTCATGCATCTGACACTGTGCATACAGGAAACCAGGTATTTGACCAAAGAAAGGAGAATCATAAAGAATTATTTGGGTTGAAAGGGACCTTTAAAGTTCCTCTAGTCCAACCCCACCCTGCAATGAAGGTTGGACATCTTCAACTACATTGAACTGCTCAGAGTCCCATCCAGCCTGACCTTAAATGTTTCCAGGGATGGGGCATCCACCATTTCTCTGGGAAACCTGTTCCAGTGCCTCATCACCCTCACTGCAAAAACTTCCTTTGTTATATCTAGTCTAAATTTACCCTCTTTAGTTTAAAATCATTATTCCTTGTCAAATTGCAACAGGCCCTGCTAAAAAGCCTCTCCTCATCTATCTTGTAGTCCCTTTAGGACTGGAAGGCTGCAAAAGGTCTCCCCAGAACCTTCAGTTCTCTAGGCTGAACAACCCTAATGTCTCAGCCTGACTCCCGAGGAGAGGTGCTTCATCCCTCTGAGCATCCTTGAGGCCTCCTCTGGACTTGCTCCTGTAGGTCCATGTTCTTCCTGTGCTGGGGGCCCCAGAGCTGGACACAGCACTGCAGGTGGGGTCTCAGCAGAGCAGAGGGGCAGAATCACCTCCCTGGCCCTGCTGCCCATGCTGCTTTGGATGCAGCCCAGGATGTGGCTGACTTTCTGAGCTACTAGCATGTTAAGATCCAATGAGAGATGCCTCTGCCCAAATTAAGATGCACATGAGTCCATCTGCCAAATTCAATAATACAGATTTTATTTAGCAGTAAATGTGAGGTAGAGAGATAGAAATAAATAGAGAAGGGGGATGGAGGGTGACGGGGGGGGGGAGAGAGAGCGATCAAGCAGAAGACAGTCACCATCCATAAATCCAGCATCATCCTGTTGGCCATTCTTCACCCTGGACCTCTTGGTGCTGAGGGTCCCAAGGTGGTTAAAAACTTTTTACTGTCTACACAGTTCTCTTATTCTATTGGTTAAATTATTTCCTCACTTCTAATGCTAATTAGTCCCATGCTCAGTCTCTCTTCTTTTGGGTTGGTGGGCCATGAGTTGGTTGTCACAATCTCCCCCTGCCAGAACTTTTACCCCGTCAGAGCTGACTTCAACATAATTGCTGTGTTGGCTTGCCCTGTGGCCTGCAAATTCTGCATTCTCTTTGCCCATTGTTAGTGATATTCTTCCCTTCTCCCCCAGCCTTGTTAGCCTTTCCCTCAGTCTGAGGTAACACCTGGACAGGAAAACCACCTTTATCTTATCTCAAGTTCCCACCATGGTGGCTTATCTTACTGTCCAAGCTCCAGGCATTCACAGAGGCATATTTAGCAGGGGGATTCAGAGGTTATTGGTGGTCAGAGATACCATCTGTCCCATAACTTGGGGTGATCTTTGATACATGTATGTGATATGCATATGACAAGTTGCTTCTTTACACAATTTGCCCCAGCAGGAATTCTTGCCTGGATGCATTACCCAGGATGTGCTAACCAGATCTTCCTTCACCAGGCCTGGAGTCAGCGCCAAACTGTCACTCCACCCTGTGCTTATTTCTTGACAAAGTCCTTCTGTGGTAACAGTACTTGAATATGATTTTTTTTGTGTTAAGACCACTGTACAAATATTTAAGAAAATAAGTGTATACAAAAACTGAAATATAGACAAGCAGAATATCATTATTTTATGCTTTTAATGTTTCCACTGTGGTATTTTTCTCAGATGCAGGAGATAAAGCTAAAAAAATCTGGTTAAAATAGTTATTCAGACTGCACTTTAGGAATATCTTCAACAATTTATGTAAATACATGGTTACAATTTTCAACCAATAGTTTCTGGCCACTGTATGATTTGCTGTGGGTTTTGGCCTGTTCTTTCTCTGACTAGAGCTCTGTTGCTCAGTTACTGTTTGACCAGGAAGTCTGAGAGAATTTCTTCTGTTTTCTGTTTTGGTTTTCATAACTGATAGAAGCAGGTTTTCACTTCAGAGAATTAAGTTCCTAAGTTTCTAGATAATTTTCCATGCATATTTTCTAGCAATTGAGAGTGATTCTTTTATTAGTTGGTTCTGAGGAAATGTTGGCTAAAATCTGTGCAGAGAGCAACACAGATGAGGAGTAAATACAGTCAAAGTAAATGTAATATGCCTTCCTGATCATAGAAATGCCTTTGAGATATTCTTTCAAGTCTATTTGATTTTGGAGTCTAGTAGCCCCCATCTACCCTGGGTTTGGCTGGGGTAGAATTAATTTTTCCTTTCAGTGGCTTGAACTGTGTTTTGGATTTGTGGTGAACATAGGGTAGATAAAGTGGTTTTGTTATTTCTGAGCAGGGCTTACCCAGAGCCAAGGCCTTTTGTGCTTTTCATAGTGCCACACTGGTGAGGGGACTGGGGGTGTGTGGGAGGCTGGGAGGAGACACAGCCAAGACAGGAGACCCAGACTGACCAAAGGGATATCCCAGACCATGTGACATCATGCTCAGTACATAAAGTGTTGGGAAGAAAGAGGAAGGCGGTGTGCATTGGAAACAATGGTATTTGTCTTCCCAAGTCACCGCTACATGTGATGGAGCCCTGCTTTCCTGGAGGTGGCTGAACATCTGCCTGCCAATGGGAAGCAGGGAATTAATTCCTTGTTTTGCTTTGCTCGTGTGCACAGCTTTTGCTCTCCCTATTGAACTGTCTGTATCTCAACCCATGAGTTCCCTGGCTTTTACCTTTCTGGTTCTCTCCCAGATCCTGCTCATGGGGTAGTGAGCAAGTGGCTGTGTGGTACTTGGATGTTGGTGGAGGTTAAACCATGATACCACCATAGTAGAGGTGATGAGTAAGCCCAGGTAAAGAGCTAGCTCACTTTCTAACTTTCTATGAGAGATGCAGCCAGATAAGACCATTAAAGGAAAAAGAAGTGTCTGCTGGAACTGCCTGGAGAAGAAGTGCTACCTGGGAGCTGTTTGGAGAACTGGGCAGTGGAGAGGGCAAAAGGAATCTTTTTGTATCCTCTGTATCTTTGCAGAGGAGAATGAGGTGGAGTCGACTGAGATGCAGTGACTCACTTCAGCCTCTCCAAGTTGGGAAACCAGCATCTGGTAGAGGTCCTAGAACAGACAGGAGCAGAAAGACAGCTTGCAAGTCAGTGAGTTTTTTAGTGTTACATGTGGACTTGGCAGTGTCAGGTTAGGATTAGACTTGATGATCTTAAAGGTTTTTTCCAACCTAAATGATTCTATGATTCTGTGTCCACAGTGGAGGAAATATACTTTCTCTGAGTTTTTGAGAGCTATTCTGCACTCCTGGAAAATAAGTAGTTTCAGGTAGACTGAACTACTTGAATGTCTTTGGTGCTATCTTGGAATGGCTGAGGAGGTACAGTGAAAAGTGTGGCAGCAAAAAGGGCAATAACTAGATGTTTTTTGAATTAGAAATGTAGCTAAATTTATCCAATAATCCCTGGTGTTAAAAATTCAACCAGTCTTTTGTAGATCCTTCTCTATATATTTTAAAATTCTATTGGGTTTCAGCAGGCAGAAAACACTGTGAGGAAAACCTCCCCTCTAGCAGAAATGTTGCTGCTGTTAATAACACACTACTAAGAAAGCAGTGCATAGGTATATAAAGAATTCTTTGTGAGGGAGGATTTGTTAATTTTTAAAAGGAGAGATGTGGGAGAAACTTGTGTTTCGATTCAAGTCATTGTGAATTTAGGCAATTCGGTGGAGCATACGGAACTCAGTGCTGTAAGATACTGAACCTCAGGGCTGTGATCCAAAAAAGCATTTAAAACCTGCCTACTGTCATGCTCCTGAATAATCTTATAGCAGGAAATGGATCTTTTTTATATTCTTGAAGGTGTATTTCAATGTGCTTTTCTGAAATAGGTCCTTAGTACATGGCAGGTTTGAGCCCATGAGAAGCAAGGAGTACCAATAAAGAACTAAGTACAAAGCAACCAACAAGAAATAGCATCTTGATATATGAAGTTGCAGCAAAAGAAATGGGCAGGAAAGAGATTTGAAGACTACTGAGTACTGCAAACAAAAAGCTTTAGTTTCTTAGTCATAGAGTGTGTTGTTATATTTGAAGAAGCTGAGATTGTAAACTAGATTAGATATTGATGTTAATCATGTTACTGAAAATCAGAGTAACAATACTGAAATCACTGTCTGATTAACGACTCAGTTTGATAATTGCATGCTGCAAAGCCAGAGTAGTTCCATAATGCCAGCTGACTCTCAATTTAGCATATTCATATAATCGTTTGAGGTATGAAATGAAATGCTAGATACAACAATAGAAGGAAGGCATGTAAATCTATTTAAGAAGGTGATCAAACTTATGAAAGAGAAGGAGGGGGGAAATCGCTGCAGCCATGTGTTAAATATTTGGATTGAATATAATGAAGTAGAAAATTGCTTCTGTTTTTCACTCTGCATAATGTAACTACAAGCCCTGTAGGATTGTTGTCTCTCTTTGGCTCTTGATTATTCATGGGTTTCTCTAGATGGACTACAGAAATGGGACACAGCATCCTGAGATGCTGGCTAAAACAAAAAGAAAAGCAGGTTGTTGAATGCTGCTATTGTTTGACTAATCTTTCTTTTTCTTTCTGTGTTGCTTTGTTTTGTTTTTCCCTGTCTCATATAAAATGCTGCAATCTTCTTAGGTTCCTTTGAGTCACAAAATTGCACTGTCAAAGAGACCACTAGGGTGTTTATATTGCTTCTGCATTTTTTGTAATTGTAATCACATTTCTTATTTGTAATTCTGAGCAACAAAATGCTAAGTGAATCAAAAAATCTTGCAACTCTGTCCCAGTGACCGAGGTAGAACTGTCATACTCTGAGTTTTGGTACTGGCAATGGCAGTAAACTGATGCTGGTGTCTGGATAAACTGTAAGGATAACCTAGTTTTCATAAGATATTTAGATACCCAACCTGTTTGGAATTCCTTTAGGATTTGTAGGAAAAACACAACTGCCACTAAATCCCCACTCTGTTGTCATTTAGATCCTTAGATATCTTTGAATTTTTTCCCTTTAGTGAATACTTTAGTCTATTTCAAAACTCCTTAAACTCCATAGATATTTCTGTCATCTTTAGATATGTCCTAAATTAAGATTGTGACGTTTATATGATGTCAGCATAGCATCATTTCACTTCACAGCTAGATTTTTCAAATAAGTCTTCAAAACTGAAAATGCTTGTACAGATTTAGTGGCTACCACTTATTTTTCACATTCATATTCTGCATAAGACTTCAAAACAAAAATTATATGTGGAGGGAATAAGAGCCTAGATCTGATTTTCATGCATGTGAATTGCTGAGCAGTGCTTGCCAAGAGGCTGGTGGGCTGCTCCCCCTGCCATGGCAGAGTGCCTCTTTACCCAACACTTCATAACCTCCTTTTCCCGGCCAACCTGTGCAGCAGGAGGTGTACAGCTGAATTCTGAGCTTGCACCAAGTCTGGGTAGCAACTGACAGTAAGAAGTGCAGTGAGATCATTATAGGATAAAAAACCCCAAAACCCTAAAGACTCTCTCAGCAGTGAGTGATCTCTCTGTTATCCTAGGTTTAATACTCCTTTTTCTGTCTAGAGCTTCTGCAGACTTGACATCTGCAGAGCACAGTATCAGTAGACTGTTCAGGGAAAGTGAATTAAGAGCTTCCAAAAAAAATTAAAATCGAAGTCCTTGGAATATTTTTATTCAAGTGAAGAGCTTGCAAATTGTACAGTAGTATTTCCCTTATACAAGCAAATCTAATTTATCACAATAAACTTCTTGCAGTGTAATAGCAAACTAGTTCATTTAAACTTGTGTGCAAGGATTTCCAGTGCAGCTAATTTGTGAGCATCGTGCACGTTTCGTTACCTGGATTCTGAGGGAGGCAATGAAGTTATTCTTGCTGTAAACATTTTTAGGAGTGAGAATTTTGAGGACCAGACCTTGAATTTGTTTACCAGTTGGGTATAGTTTTGTTGCCTACAAGGAAATGAGGCCAACTTTTGCCAGCTGAGACTCTGAATTGTGTTTTTCTAAATGGTGTCAGATCAGTTTTATGTGTAAAACAGTGCTTGCTCAATACTTTTTCTGTCCTGCTTTTTCTTAGGGCCACCCCAGCGAACAGTTTCCCCCAAACAAGACCATGAAGAAAGGAAGCACGACAAAGTTTTGGACAAGGGCAGTGAAAGTGGGACTTCCTGTAACGAGTTGTCCACCTCAAGCTGTGACAGCCACTCGGAAGCGAGCACCCCTCAAGAAAATGCCACCAGCACTCAGCCATCCACAGCCCACCAGCCAAACACTCTGACGTTGGATCGCCCATCTAAGAAGGCCCCGGTGCAGTGGATGCCAGCGCCAGACAAACGCAGGAACAGTGAACTCTTTCAAACTCTCATTAGCAAGTCCAGAGAAACAAACCTTTCCAAAAAGAAGGTATGTGAGAAGCTGAGCGTTGAGGAAGAAATGAGAAAATGTATTCAAGATTTAAAAAAAATCCACATTCCAGATTACTTTCCAGAGCGCAAACGTCCCTGGCAGTCTGAACTCTTACAGAAATATGGGTTATAGTAATCAACTGTTTCCTGACGTATCTCTGAGGCATTTGATGTTTGTTACATTGCCTCTTACTGATGTCCTCCTCCTCCTCCTGGCCAACTCTGCCACCAGAGCTATTCCTGCTGCTTATTTCTTTCTGTGAACAGTGGATGTTGGATAGTACATGTTTTTCTTTAAAATATATATATATATATATAAAAAGATAGAAACTTTAAAAATGCAAAAGGTGTCTCATCTAAACCACTTCATAATAGCAAAGAAAAATATTGCATGGTCAAGAAAGATGGTTTTCGAACCACAGTCTGTTGAGCTTCATTATTATTTTGGAACATAACAAATAAAAATCTCAATCATCAGTTAACACCTCATTTTATGTCACCATTAAAAATTACTCAGACTTACTAAGGATGAAGACAAACAGGGTTTAAAATTCAATTGAACTGGTTTTGGAACTAATTCCCAACATTCTCTCAATGTTAATGCAATAAATCAAATACTTATTTTGCATGAGCACAATATTACAAATAAATCACACAAGAGCAAGAGGTTGTCTGTTGCTTGGAGAATTACTTGTTTGATACCAAGCCTATAAACGTAAAATGTCTAAAGGATTGAATTTACTTTGTTCTGGATCTGTGATTTTTTTGTGTGTACAGTGTTCTTTCTGTATGTAAGGATGGTGTAAATATGCCTTATATTGTTTTATTATTGCACCAACACCGTTCATCTATTAGTGCTTGTCAGGATTATTTCTGTGAAATGCGAATTTATGGCAGATTGTGAAAACTGGTTTGATGGTCTGAAAGTTTTTGTTATGTTAGTCACTAAAAATGGAGAAAAATAAAAGAAACTTTAATGTATTTATTAAAAGAACCATCTAGTAGATTTTCTTGGCTGTTATTGTTGCCTCTCCTTTTTAAATTGAATCAAGCAAGTTTTTTACTTTTGTTCAGTGTTTTTGTAACTACTCTGCTGGAAAAAAAAAAAACAAAACAAAAACATATTTCAAGAGTGAGAAAAAATATTTAGGGCAGTGCAGTTTAATTGGAGCTGCCATACAGACCCTAAGAGAAAGAGAGTTATGCTAAGAAGCAGAAGAGGATAAACTAAAAAACTGAGTGGTTTTACTAGCAGAGCAGAAAGCAGTTCCAATTTGACAAGTTCACAAAAATCAGCTTAGAAATAGAAAATTTAGAATACCACAGCAGAGTGGGCTACATTTACAAATGAAAAGTTTCTGTGAATAGTCAGCTCTGTATGGCAAACCTGTTATCTCAGCCCAGATACGGGAAAATAAATTCCTTTCTCATTACAGGAACACCAAGAAGACAACTGTGGTTCAGACAGCCACAGCTGAAATGGGTAAGGACTGCTGGAGTTCACAAAAGAGCTGCTGAGTTTTTACAGATTTCAAATTATTACTGTGAACACACAAATGTACACATCCACATTTAGAAGGGTTAATCTCCATACATATTCTATAGCACAAACTGCACAGTTGTATAATAGGTGGTTTACATCTTATGGTAATTTTAAATGGTTTAGTTAAAATGGTTCATGATTTTTAAATGGTTTTAGATAAAGTAAAGAGGAATTCTTGAATTATAATTTCCAGGGTTATTCCTGATACCTGTATTACTTTTTAGTCCTCTAAAAGACCATTTTAAAAAACTTCTAATAGTTTTTTAGAAGCAACTTCATTCACTAATTCTTTTCTTAACACATCTAACTAGTTGCTCTCCTATTCAGATAGTTAGTTGGCTTCAACATATTTTGACAACATTTTAATAACTTGAAGGACTACATCTGGGGTAAGTCTAGTCTGATCTGATGCAGACCAGTATGAGACCATTTGGCATCTCAGGTTTGGCTTCATGTTCCTTGCTTGCTTCTTCCTGGTCCAAGACCCATTCTTTCTATTGAAAGTTTAATACTTCTTAGACAAGGTTATAATTTACTTTCTATCTTTTCTAATCTTTGGATTCCTATTCTTTACCTGATGAAACTTTCAAATGTTTAATCACCGCTTATCCTCCAGTGGAAACAATTCTAGTTTTACTTACTCCAAAGTTAGACTAATACTGAGAGCTCTGTTTCCACCTGGGATTATACATTTTAGATATAGACAGCATCTTGAGCATTCCTACTAACTCTTGTTGTTGAATTTGGAGGTTTGCTTTGCCTGCCTGGTTATTCTCAGTATTCCAGGAAATAAATGCCTGAGGAATGTTTAGGTGATTTTTTCACCTATCTATTGGTTTTAATTTGTCAGTATATAAATATTTTTCTTAGCTGTATTTTTCTTTTATTATACTGCCTAAAATTTCTCAAAACATATTGATTCATTCTTGAGGAGAACAGATATGTTGATACGTGTTTTTAATACATAAGTACTGTAAGATTTTTGATAACCACTTTCCATGTGTTCGTGAGGCATGTGAATGATGTGGCAGATGAATGACATTACTGCTACTTGGTAACCACAGTGGCATCTTAAGACAAAATTATTTGGTTATGGAATTAGACAGCGTATACTGTCCTTCTTTCAGAGTGAAAAATTCCAATGTGTTGTGGTCAGAGAGAGGAGGGAAGAACAGGTCATGGGAATCCCTCAGTTTTATTTTCTAATTCCTGTCACACTTTTCATCCAGTTCACCCAGTTAAAGCTCTAACCCTATCTATGTAGTTATTATTCTGCAGTTTTCAGACAATTAGGGAGAACACAAGCTGAGACATTCAGTGGAACCTCTGGGTGTTGAGATGGCTACGGTTGGTTGAAGGCTCCCAGGTGTTACAGGAGAATTGTATATTAGAAGCACTTGGATGGTTGATTGTTTCCTATTGTCTTACATTCTTCTTATTTTCCCGTGATAGCTGCTTTTTATTCTTTCATTTTAGTCTTCTTTTTCTCTTTTCAGCTGTTCAATTTGTTACACACTGGAATAGTCTACCATGAGAATCTGTGCCTTTTGCTGGGTTTCAGCAGAGGCAGTCAGCACACTAAATATCCTCTCCATTTGAAGTTTATGAAGATAATGTTTTTCTGAAAAAGAGAACCCGAGACAAATCCAAATGCTGATATTGGTCGATGCTCAGTTATAATCATAGAATGGTTTGGGTTGGAAAGGACCCTTCAAAGGTCATCTAGTCCAGCCCTCCTGCAATGATCACAGACATCTTCAACTAAATCAGGTTGTTTGGAAACCTCTTCCAGAGTCTTACCACCCTCATCATAAAAAATATCTTACTCATAACTAGTCAGAGTCTACCTTCTTAGTTTAAAACCATTATGCCTTTTCCTTTCACAACAGGCCCTGCTAAGCATTTTCCATGTCTTTCTTATAATCTTGTATTTTCTTCTTATCAGATCTGTGTCTCTCCAGGTCAGAGGGGAGGATGTTGTGGGGGCTGTGTCAAAGGCCTTACCTAAGTGCAGATAGATCTGTAGCTCTTCCCTTCCACTGATGCAGTCACTCCATCATAGAAGACCCCTGGATTGTTCAGGCAGGTGCCTTGGTGAAGCTGTGCTGGCTGTCTACCATAGCACAGCTTCTAAGAGGATCTGTTCCATGATCTTCCCGGACACAGAGGTGAGGCTGACAGGTCAGTAGTTCCTATGCATCCTTTTCAAAGATGGGTGCAAATTTTGTTTAGTGTAAATTTAGTTGTAGGTTTAGGTGGTAACTGCTTTGATAAAATTTATTTTAAAAATTAAATAAGAAAAAATACAAATAAGTAATTTAACATGTAAATTAAGCAAGCATATTTCTGGAAGGAAAGCAAAAGAATTCTTGCTTCTGCAGATTTTCTGTCTAAATCAACTCAGTTCCCTACATTTTGGCCTTATTGAGAATTTCAACATGGAATACATAACCCATTATGTTTTTTTCAATGAGTTTCATTCTTAATATTTAACATGTTCAGAAATATAGATTGGTATAGACTAGACTAAAGATTTGAAACCAATAAAAATAAAATCTTCCTTTATAAGTAATCTCACACTTAAGCTAATATTTAATGAGAGTAATTAATTAGAATCTGATGCTAAAGTAATCTTATTATTGCTCATACTTATTTGCTAGACAAGTGAGTTTTAAGCCCTCCTCATCGATGTTACATGCAGCAGTTTTTATTGTTCTAACTAAATTATGGGGACTAGAGATAGTTTTTCCATACAGTGATATTTACCTTTGAAAATGTGTGAACAAAGCTCAGAATGACATGCTCAACTAGTCTATTACTGAAGGACTATTGCATTAACAAAAATGTTTAAGTATTAGAATAATTGAAATTAATTCTAAAATAGAACTTTAGAATTCACTTTGATTTCCTTTGAATGAATACAATATGAAAAATTGCATAAAATGCATAATTTTATGGCCTCCTGTAAAAAAAATATTGCTTACACAATATAGTTTGACTTGCTAATGTTGTCTTTGTTCAAGTAATGATATTTAAAAATATACTTCCTACTGGAGGTGGAAAACCCAAATTAGTAACGAGAGGGCAATGTTGAGTTCCTTTTACAAGTGACTCATGTCCTGAACCAGGCTCTTCGGGATGCTCAGAAATTATCAAGAATACTTCAGGTTTCAGCAGGATTGTCCCACTGATGTGGCTCATCATAAAAATAACATTCACACATTATTCCAGCTTATATATTACAGGCCAGCAAGTAGTTTCTCATTTTCTAGGATCTGTTATCTAGAAGAGGCTTTCACCCTGCTTCATATTTCCCACTCTGCCCCTCTCTTTTTCATTGTTACCATGGACATCCATACAGTCACTTTTATTTAAGAGCTTATCTGTTCCTTGCCTGAAGACACATATTCAAATTCAGAAGAGACTAGACTATGCTGGAAACTGGTGGGGGAAGCTGGACACACTGGCAGTGTGACTGGTTTGAATAACTTCAGCACTGCTGGCAAGAAGATGCCATAAAGCACTGCTGGAAGGCAAAGTCACATTGCCCTACAGCTTGTGCTCTGTTTCAGACTGTCAGGTGGCACTTTTCTTCAGCAAAGACCAGTCCTCCAGTGAAACAAGCCACAAAGTCATTATTCACTGATAAATGAACCACTGCTGCTGGCAGTGTCCTGTTGGCCACCTACACCTGCTGTGCGTTGGTACTGCAGCTGAATTGGACACCCCAGTTCCGGGATGGTGCTGCTGGGCTGCACAAGGCTGGTGCAGGCAAGAGCTGGGAGAGCTTTTCCTCACACCATACACCCATTCATGGGGATATACAGCTTGTTGCAGGCTGCTCTAGTGGGTACTTGCCTTCATACCAGAACACCTTGCATCACTACCTGAAGTGGGATTCTTGTTTTATTCTGGTGGATCATTACTGTTTGCACAGAAAACAGCCATTCAGTGGGACCAAATCCCAGTATTCGCATGTGTAGAACCATAGCAGAAGATGGCAATCTCTCCTGCTTTAGCAAACTCTTCCTTCTTTGAAATTGGGCTTGTGGCAGCATGAAATGGGGTGCTGAGAAAAGAGAGTACAAACAGTGCCCAGAAGAGAAAAAGCACTGACTGTGTTCCCATCTGTTTGGAGCCTGGCACCCTGGCATTCCTCAGCTGCAGGCATTAGGTTGTGTAAGGCACACTGGGGAAAAGCACAAATGGACTCAATACAGTTAGTGATGAATATAACAGAAAAAGTATTTGAGAGTTTTCTCCTCCCCTAGGGACTCTTCCTGTTCTTACTGGGCCATCTCTTTGCCTCAGAGAATAAGAAGTAGGAATTACAAAAAACAATAATTGACCAGATGGATATAGTGGGAATATCCATGTCTCTATGTTGCATTGCCTATTAAAATTTCTGTTTCTTCACCATGTTAATGTTACTTTATGTTCTTTTTATATACATAAAATGGAAATGTAGAAATAGCTTGATGGAATTCATTCTAAGACCCTAGTTCATATAATCCTTCACAGACACATTAGATGAAGTTCTAGCAGTGAGCATGTTAAGTGTTTCAATTACAGTGCAGTGTAATTTTTAGCAAGCAGTCACCCCAGAACAGATGACTGCCAGTAACAAGAAGTAAATTAAATTTACATAGAAGGAATGGAAATCATAAATATGCAATAAATAATCTTTCCAGATTCCAAAGCAACATTTAATTCTGAAATACTATCACTTACCTCTTATCTGCTTAGCATGCATGCAGTTCATTATTTTAACACCAATCAATTGATAATGTGCTCCAAACTAAGATTCCTCCTGGTATATTGCTGAAAGATTGTTTTCTTAATAAATATATACTGTACATAGTAAATGTAAAGTTTTGAGAGCAGGCAACAGCTGATAGAATATTTTTCATCCCTACTGGATTGCTAGTTTGTCCTAGGAGAAATTGTGAAAACTATCAATCAATGACCCTTAAAAGCTTTATTCCCTGTTTCTCTTCCTATTTAGGTGAATTGTGTGCTTCATATGGTGTCATTTTTCTGTTGAAGGTAGCATTTGTTTTAATGCAGCACAAAATAGTCTCTGACAGTGTGGCCCTGAATTGTTTTGATTTATACCTACCCCTGATTTAAATTACATTAGTAAGCTTCTGACACGAGCAGTTTAGGTGACTGCTGAGTGATTGAACACCTGCCACACAGTTGAGAAACGAGAGCTTAAAGAAGATATGGGGGCATCCCAAAGGAGTAGCCCTCCATGTCACTGTGGATTTGGAGGCATCCCAAAAAGGATTGTACCAACAAGACCCCAGTCCCTCCAGGACATGCCATGTGATGCTTCAATCTCTGTCACAGGAGGGATGAGGGGCCTTGTCCCGTGACAGTGTATCTTATCCTTTGTCAAGGGCAAGCTTTCTTTCACCATCTTGCAGAACTAAGACCAGTCTTGAGGAAAAAAGTTGCTCTTTCACAGGTTTTATGATGCCAGTCCTGAATGTCCCCATGGAAAAATTAAAGAGCACCTTCTTGCTCTCTGATGAAAATGTAGGCTTGACTTCTATTTTTGTCACTGAAGTCTCCACACTTATGCGAACACTTACCTGAAGCTTCCATGCCAATTTAAGGGCTGTTGTTTCAAATAGGTCTCATGACTCTTCTTGAACTTCTTCCAACTGTTCAATAGTGTTTTGGGAAAGAAAATGCACATTTTCTAGTTTTGGTCAGTAATGGAAGGACAGAGAAAGGAAAAAAGATTATTCCCTTCCTGCAACGTGGTAGGGTGTTTCCATATATAAAATTATTAATTGCTTTTATATTGCAAATTATGTCATCCTTTTTCTTTCTTTTTTTTTCCCCATTGCTTTTTCCTGGAAATATACAGCCCAGATTTTCAATTATTTCTAACCAGACTGCTTTATTCAAATGTTCAGTCATATTTTACTTTTCTCTCTGTTTCTAATTACTTTTGAGTCTTTTTTTTAAATCAAATTTCATGAACATTCCATTAACTTTGAGAAGATGGCAAGCAAAACATATGAAAGAGATCTTCAAAGGCACAAAGAGATCTCAAATTCCCTGTGGCATTTACTGAGACTTGAGCATGCAACTCTTTTTTTCTTTTATTTCTGAAAAACTCATGCTATCTCTGCAGTGATCCCTATGTCCTTCCCCTCATCTCAATAAGACTGATCATCATCTTTACCACAGCTTCCTACTTCCACTCCAAATCAATTTGAATTAATTTTACAAGTAAGCTTTCTTGACATTGAAATCAGGAATTATTATGCTGTCCCATTCCTTTCTTCCACTAATTCTTTAGTGCATTTGAAAGGAATAATGAATCAAGTTTGTCTGACAAGAGCTATGTTTTAATACTCGTTGTGAGTCTGTCTTAATCCCAGACAGTGGTAAACAGCAATTGTCTGAGCCAATCTGTGATAGGCATCTCAGCAGGTGGCAAGTAATGATGCTGCTCTGTCAGCTACAGAAGCGAGAAGAACTCTTACACATACAAGCTTTCAATAAATTAGCTGTACATCAGTGTTTCTGAAAAGCTACAGAAGTTTTCCAAAGTCTTCTCTGTCCCTCTGTAACTCTTCACACACAGTGAAAATGTCATGGAGGAAAGAGAGGGAAATTATGTCAAGAACAGAATTTAAAAAAAAATTTGATGGCTTTGAAAGTGATTTGAGTGGTTTCCTTCCATCTTCAAGTAGCTAGGGATCAATGTGATCTTTATGTGCTTTAAATTCATCATCCCCACATGATAACCTTGATGGTCTGCTGATGGCCATCCTGGGAACTGAGGCTCCCAAATCAATGAGTTGTTCCCAGCTGGTGCTCAGGAGCTGAGATCCTGCTTGAATTCATAGCAGCCATCAAGGGCCTCATCTCCAGAACTGCATCAATGCCCCACCTTAGGAAGCATAGCTGTAAATTCATGAATCGTATTACTCCCACAAATATATTTTTTTGGATGTGTGCTACATCCCAACATGATCTTGACAGCAGAAAATTTCAGCAAAACTGCAATATTATGTGGGGCCTGTGTCCAGAATCATATCTTGTATTTACTGTAACATTAAATGATCAAAATATTCTTTTCAGCTGGTAAGATTCCAGGGTCTTAAGCTGTCCCATGCTTACAGGATTATCCAGTTGATGCTTTCTCACAGGTCTGAAGATGTCTCATTTTCTTCAGGCTCCTCAGTCATCCACAGATATTCAAGAATGACTATGCAGTAGGTGTGTGCTGATTTGCTTAATATCCCAGAATGCCTGTCATGATTTACTTTTATATTCATTTTGCATGAGCTGCATGTTTAATGCTGTACAGTTAAGCATAAAGACTTGTCTCTCGTCCCAAGACAATTAAAAATGGCAAAACAAGAACTGAGACCATTGAAATGACTGTAACATAAATGCAAAGAGATTGTAATTCCTACTGGTATTCCTTAGAACATTTCTGTTTAAATTTTATTACAGTATCTCACAATCTCTTAATATTCTTTTGTTTTTACATCAGTTAAACCCCCTGTGAATTAAATCAAGTCATGTCTGGAGTATGCTTTTTCTGCACTAAACCTTCCTGATTACCCATCTTCCTTTTTGACACCTTCGTATTTGTAAGATTTATCAAATTAGTTTGCTCTATTGTTTGCTCATCAAGTGTGTGATCAACTAACTTAGAAATCATATAATGAGAATGCAAAATAGAAAAAAAAGTTCTCATGTATAACCAATTCCCCTGCAGAGGATTCTTGTTGGTGTGCGGTAGCTGAGAAGTTTTATCTTGTGCCACTAGGCAGGAAAGCTCCTGAATGGCCAAGGGTGTTTCCTCACAGGCCTTGCCCCTGCAGCCTAATGTTTGAGTAAGATCCTGTGCTTTGTCAAAGGTCTGTTCATACAAATTGAGTTCTTTTCCATGGATATCCAACTGCAAGATTAATGCCTTAAATTTACCCTTCTGCCCTTTAAGTTCAAGTGCTAGCAGTACAGAGCAATATTCTGAGGCAGCTGGTAGCCAGGGAATCTTATCTCATGGAAGAGGGGTAGATGGAAGAGCACCATGTTCCTCAGAAAGACTGGTTAAACAATTCTAAAAAGGAACATAAAAGCTCATCTACCTCTAAGAATGGAGACCCAGACATTTCCAGAGGCTCAAGGCAGAGTGTCTCCACCTTAACGCCACACAGCTGAATTCTGCAAATCCATTCATCAGGCAGAAGTACTAGGGTAGGTGGCTGGAGGTGCAATTTTCTGCTCTTTGCAACAGATGTTCCACCCAAAGTTTCTCAAAGGAAAGCCTGAAAAGATGCTGCCCAGACTCGGTAGAAGGCACTTGTCTGAAACAGTTTGCTGACCCATCACTGCCATTAATTGTTTCAACATTTAATGTTGCAAGTCTGTTTATGTTACCCAAGTGCAGTGCTGCATGGTAGAAAAGGAATAGATAGGGTTATTCTCCTCTTTGGAGAATAACCCTATCTGTACCTTCTGTGCTGTGCTGTTCTGTATGCAAGTCAGGTGGGGAAATGAGCTACTTTTTTTGAAAGTTTTTTGAAGGACAGAATCATTTCTGGCAGTAGGGATATTTTTTGTCAGTGGCAGAGTGTATTTTCTCTAAGCCATCACAGCAAATTCCTATTTTCTTTCTCCTTTGACAGGCTCTATCTCCTGCACTGCACAGCATTGCTAAAATCATTGCTCCCACATGGGATTCTCAGTTTATTGGACACCACTGGAGGAGAGAGAGAGAGAAACTACTGCTGCTCTTCCCATCATAGGAGAAAGCACTTATAGCCTTTACCTCCTCTCAGTCTCTCTCTTTGCCTCTTATAAGGCAGAATGAATCCAACTGCATAGTCTGCAGATTCAGCATGGAATTTAGGTTATTTGTTTACTGGTTTGTGGGGTTTTTTTCCCTCTGTAAGCTTTCTTCTAGAGACACCAGCTGCAAATCTGGGCTGGAAGCCAACTTTGTCTCTCCTTGAATAAAAATAAGACAGAGCTAGTGGGAAGATCTCTCTGAGGCATTTGATGTTTGTTACATTGCCTCTTACTGATGTCCTCCTCCTCCTCCTGGCCAACTCTGCCACCAGAGCTATTCCTGCTGCTTATTTCTTTCTGTGAACAGTGGATGTTGGATAGTACATGTTTTTCTTTAAATATATATATATATATATAAAAAGATAGAAACTTTAAAAATGCAAAAGGTGTCTCATCTAAACCACTTCATAATAGCAAAGAAAAATATTGCATGGTCAAGAAAGATGGTTTTCGAACCACAGTCTGTTGAGCTTCATTATTATTTTGGAACATAACAAATAAAAATCTCAATCATCAGTTAACACCTCATTTTATGTCACCATTAAAAATTACTCAGACTTACTAAGGATGAAGACAAACAGGGTTTAAAATTCAATTGAACTGGTTTTGGAACTAATTCCCAACATTCTCTCAATGTTAATGCAATAAATCAAATACTTATTTTGCATGAGCACAATATTACAAATAAATCACACAAGAGCAAGAGGTTGTCTGTTGCTTGGAGAAGAACTTGTTTGATACCAAGCCTATAAACGTAAAATGTCTAAAGGATTGAATTTACTTTGTTCTGGATCTGTGATTTTTTTGTGTGTACAGTGTTCTTTCTGTATGTAAGGATGGTGTAAATATGCCTTATATTGTTTTATTATTGCACCAGCAACGTTCATCTATTAGTGCTTGTCAGGATTATTTCTGTGAAATGCGAATTTATGGCAGATTGTGAAAACTGGTTTGATGGTCTGAAAGTTTTTGTTATGTTAGTCACTAAAAATGGAGAAAAATAAAAGAAACTTTAATGTATTTATTAAAAGAACCATCTAGTAGATTTTCTTGGCTGTTATTGTTGCCTCTCCTTTTTAAATTGAATCAAGCAAGTTTTTACTTTTGTTCAGTGTTTTTGTAACTACTCTGCTGGAAATAAAAAAACCAAAACAAAAACATATTTCAAGAGTGAGAAAAAATATTTAGGGCAGTGCAGTTTAATTGGAGCTGCCATACAGACCCTAAGAGAAAGAGAGTTATGCTAAGAAGCAGAAGAGGATAAACTAAAAAACTGAGTGGTTTTACTAGCAGAGCAGAAAGCAGTTCCAATTTGACAAGTTCACAAAAATCAGCTTAGAAATAGAAAATTTAGAATACCACAGCAGAGTGGGCTACATTTACAAATGAAAAGTTTCTGTGAATAGTCAGCTCTGTATGGCAAACCTGTTATCTCAGCCCAGATACGGGAAAATAAATTCCTTTCTCATTACAGGAACACCAAGAAGACAACTGTGGTTCAGACAGCCACAGCTGAAATGGGTAAGGACTGCTGGAGTTCACAAAAGAGCTGCTGAGTTTTTTACAGATTTCAAATTATTACTGTGAACACACAAATGCACACATCCACATTTAGAAGGGTTAATCTCCATACATATTCTATAGCACAAACTGCACAGTTGTATAATAGGTGGTTTACATCTTATGGTAATTTTAAATGGTTTTTAGTTAAAATGGTTCATGATTTTTAAATGGTTTTAGATAAAGTAAAGAGAATTTTGAATTATAATTTCCAGGGTTATTCCTGATACCTGTATTACTTTTTAGTCCTCTAAAAGACCATTTTAAAAAACTTTTAATAGTTTTTTAGAAGCAACTTCATTCACTAATTCTTTTCTTAACACATCTAACTAGTTGCTCTCCTATTCAGATAGTTAGTTGGCTTCAACATATTTTGACAACATTTTAATAACTTGAAGGACTACATCTGGGGTAAGTCTAGTCTGATCTGATGCAGACCAGTATGAGACCATTTGGCATCTCAGGTTTGGCTTCATGTTCCTTGCTTGCTTCTTCCTGGTCCAAGACCCATTCTTTCTATTGAAAGTTTAATACTTCTTAGACAAGGTTATAATTTACTTTCTATCTTTTCTAATCTTTGGATTCCTATTCTTTACCTGATGAAACTTCCAAATGTTTAATCACCGCTTATCCTCCAGTGGAAACAATTCTAGTTTTACTTACTCCAAAGTTAGACTAATACTGAGAGCTCTGTTTCCACTTGGGATTATACATTTTAGATATAGACAACATCTTGAGCATTCCTACTAACTCTTGTTGTTGAATTTGGAGGTTTGCTTTGCCTTCCTGGTTATTCTCAGTATTCCAGGAAATAAATGCCTGAGGAATGCTTAGGTGATTTTTTCACCTATCTATTGGTTTTAATTTGTCAGTATATAAACATTTTTCTGAGCTGTATTTTTCTTTTATTATACTGCCTAAAATTTCTCAAAACATATTGATTCATTCTTGAGGAGAACAGATACGTTGATATGTGTTTTTAATACATAAGTACTGTAAGATTTTTGATAACCACTTTCCATGTGTTCGTGAGGCATGTGAATGATGTGGCAGATGAATGACATTACTGCTACTTGGTAACCACAGTGGCATCTTAAGACAAAATTATTTGGTTATGGAATTAGACAGTGTATACTGTCCTTCTTTCAGAGTGAAAAATTCCAATGTGTTGTGGTCAGAGAGAGGGGGGAAGAACAGGTCATGAGAATCCCTCAGTTGTATTTTCTAATTCCTGTCACACTTTTCATCCAGTTCACCCAGTTAAAGCTCTAACCCTATCTATGTAGTTATTATTCTGCAGTTTTCAGACAATTAGGGAGAACACAAGCTGAGACATTCAGTGGAACCTCTGGGTGTTGAGATGGCTACGGTTGGTTGAAGGCTCCCAGGTGTTACAGGAGAATTGTATATTAGAAGCACTTGGATGGTTGATTGTTTCCTATTGTCTTACATTCTTCTTATTTTCCCGTGATAGCTGCTTTTTATTCTTTCATTTTAGTCTTCTTTTTCTCTTTTCAGCTGTTCAATTTGTTACACACTGGAATAGTCTACCATGGAATCTGTGCCTTTTGCTGGGTTTCAGCAGAGGCAGTCAGCACACTAAATATCCTCTCCATTTGAAGTTTATGAAGATAATGTTTTTCTGAAAAAGAGAACCCGAGACAAATCCAAATGCTGATATTGGTCGATGCTCAGTTATAATCATAGAATGGTTTGGGTTGGAAAGGACCCTTCAAAGGTCATCTAGTCCAGCCCTCCTGCAATGATCACAGACATCTTCAACTAAATCAGGTTGTTTGGAAACCTCTTCCAGAGTCTTACCACCCTCATCATAAAAAATATCTTACTCATAACTAGTCAGAGTCTACCTTCTTAGTTTAAAACCATTAAGCCTTTTCCTTTCACAACAGGCCCTGCTAAGCATTTTCCATGTCTTTCTTATAATCTTGTATTTTCTTCTTATCAGATCTGTGTCTCTCCAGGTCAGAGGGGAGGATGTTGTGGGGGCTGTGTCAAAGGCCTTACCTAAGTGCAGATAGATCTGTAGCTCTTCCCTTCCACTGATGCAGTCACTCCATCATAGAAGACCCCTGGATGTTCAGGCAGGTGCCTTGGTGAAGCTGTGCTGGCTGTCTACCATAGCACAGCTTCTAAGAGGATCTGTTCCATGATCTTCCCGGACACAGAGGTGAGGCTGACAGGTCAGTAGTTCCTATGCATCCTTTTCAAAGATGGGTGCAAATTTTGTTTAGTGTAAATTTAGTCATAGGTTTAGGTGGTAACTGCTTTGATAAAATTTATTTTAAAAATTAAATAAGAAAAAATACAAATAAGTAATTTAACATGTAAATTAAGCAAGCATATTTCTGGAAGGAAAGCAAAAGAATTCTTGCTTCTGCAGATTTTCTGTCTAAATCAACTCAGTTCCCTACATTTTGGCCTTATTGAGAATTCAACATGGAATACATAACCCATTATGTTTTTTCAATGAGTTTCATTCTTAATATTTAACATGTTCAGAAATATAGATTGGTATAGACTAGACTAAAGATTTGAAACCAATAAAAATAAAATCTTCCTTTATAAGTAATCTCACACTTAAGCTAATATTTAATGAGAGTAATTAATTAGAATCTGATGCTAAAGTAATCTTATTATTGCTCATACTTATTTGCTAGACAAGTGAGTTTTAAGCCCTCCTCATCGATGTTACATGCAGCAGTTTTTATTGTTCTAACTAAATTATGGGGACTAGAGATAGTTTTTCCATACAGTGATATTTACCTTTGAAAATGTGTGAACAAAGCTCAGAATGACATGCTCAACTAGTCTATTACTGAAGGACTATTGCATTAACAAAAATGTTTAAGTATTAGAATAATTGAAATTAATTCTAAAATAGAACTTTAGAATTCACTTTGATTTCCTTTGAATGAATACAATATGAAAAAATTCATAAAATGCATAATTTTATGGCCTCCTGTAAAAAAATATTGCTTACACAATATAGTTTGACTTGCTAATGTTGTCTTTGTTCAAGTAATGGTATTTAAAAATATACTTCCTGCTGGAGGTGGAAAACCCAAATTAGTAACGAGAGGGCAATGTTGAGTTCCTTTTACAAGTGACTCATGTCCTGAACCAGGCTCTTCGGGATGCTCAGAAATTATCAAGAATACTTCAGGTTTCAGCAGGATTGTCCCACTGATGTGGCTCATCATAAAAATAACATTCACACATTATTCCAGCTTATATATTACAGGCCAGCAAGTAGTTTCTCATTTTCTAGGATCTGTTATCTAGAAGAGGCTTTCACCCTGCTTCATATTTCCCACTCTGCCCCTCTCTTTTTCATTGTTACCATGGACATCCATACAGTCACTTTTATTTAAGAGCTTATCTGTTCCTTGCCTGAAGACACATATTCAAATTCAGAAGAGACTAGACTACGCTGGAAACTGGTGGGGGAAGCTGGACACACTGGCAGTGTGACTGGTTTGAATAACTTCAGCACTGCTGGCAAGAAGATGCCATAAAGCACTGCTGGAAGGCAAAGTCACATTGCCCTACAGCTTGTGCTCTGTTTCAGACTGTCAGGTGGCACTTTTCTTCAGCAAAGACCAGTCCTCCAGTGAAACAAGCCACAAAGTCATTATTCACTGATAAATGAACCACTGCTGCTGGCAGTGTCCTGTTGGCCACCTACACCTGCTGTGTTGGTACTGCAGCTGAATTGGACACCCCAGTTCCGGGATGGTGCTGCTGGGCTGCACAAGGCTGGTGCAGGCAAGAGCTTTTCCTCACACCATACACCCATTCATGGGGATATACAGCTTGTTGCAGGCTGCTCTAGTGGGTACTTGCCTTCATACCAGAACACCTTGCATCACTACCTGAAGTGGGATTCTTGTTTTATTCTGGTGGATCATTACTGTTTGCACAGAAAACAGCCATTCAGTGGGACCAAATCCCAGTATTCGCATGTGTAGAACCATAGCAGAAGATGGCAATCTCTCCTGCTTTAGCAAACTCTTCCTTCTTTGAAATTGGGCTTGTGGCAGCATGAAATGGGGTGCTGAGAAAAGAGAGTACAAACAGTGCCCAGAAGAGAAAAAGCACTGACTGTGTTCCCATCTGTTTGGAGCCTGGCACCCTGGCATTCCTCAGCTGCAGGCATTAGGTTGTGTAAGGCACACTGGGGAAAAGCACAAATGGACTCAATACAGTTAGTGATGAATATAACAGAAAAAGTATTTGAGTTTTTTCCTCCCCTAGGGACTCTTCCTGTTCTTACTGGGCCATCTCTTTGCCTCAGAGAATAAGAAGTAGGAATTATAAAAAACAATAATTGACCAGATGGATATAGTGGGAATATCCATGTCTCTATGTTGCATTGCCTATTAAAATTTCTGTTTCTTCACCATGTTAATGTTACTTTATGTTCTTTTATATACATAAAATGGAAATGTAGAAATAGCTTGATGGAATTCATTCTAAGACCCTAGTTCATATAATCCTTCACAGACACATTAGATGAAGTTCTAGCAGTGAGCATGTTAAGTGTTTCAATTACAGTGCAGTGTAATTTTTAGCAAGCAGTCACCCCAGAACAGATGACTGCCAGTAACAAGAAGTAAATTAAATTTACATAGAAGGAATGGAAATCATAAATATGCAATAAATAATCTTTCCAGATTCCAAAGCAACATTTAATTCTGAAATACTATCACTTACCTCTTATCTGCTTAGCATGCATGCAGTTCATTATTTTAACACCGATCAATTGATAATGTGCTCCAAACTTAGATTCCTCCTGGTATATTGCTGAAAGATTGTTTTCTTAATAAATATATACTGTACATAGTAAATGTAAAGTTTTGAGAGCAGGCAACACCTGATAGAATATTTTTCATCCCTACTGGATTGCTAGTTTGTCCTAGGAGGAATTGTGAAAACTATCAATCAATGACCCTTAAAAGCTTTATTCCCTGTTTCTCTTCCTATTTAGGTGAATTGTGTGCTTCATATGGTGTCATTTTTCTGTTGAAGGTAGCATTTGTTTTAATGCAGCACAAAATAGTCTCTGACAGTGTGGCCCTGAATTGTTTTGATTTATACCTACCCCTGATTTAAATTACATTAGTAAGCTTCTGACACGAGCAGTTTAGGTGACTGCTGAGTGATTGAACACCTGCCACACAGTTGAGAAACGAGCTTAAAGAAGATAGGGGTAAGAGTAGCCCTCCATGTCACTGTGGATTTGGAGGCATCCCAAAGGATTGAAAGCCCCAGTCCCTCCAGGACATGCCATGTGATGCTTCAATCTCTGTCACAGGAGGGATGAGGGGCCCTTGTGTATCCTTTGTCAAGGGCAAGCTTTCTTTCACCATCTTGCAGAACTAAGACCAGTCTTGAGGAAAAAAGTTGCTCTTTCACAGGTTTTATGATGCCAGTCCTGAATGTCCCCATGGAAAAATTAAAGAGCACCTTCTTGCTCTCTGATGAAAATGTAGGCTTGACTTCTATTTTTGTCACTGAAGTCTCCACACTTATGTGAACACTTACCTGAAGCTTCCATGCCAATTTAAGGGCTGTTGTTTCAAATAGGTCTCATGACTCTTCTTGAACTTCTTCCAACTGTTCAATAGTGTTTTGGGAAAGAGAATGCACATATTCTAGTTTTGGTCAGTAATGGAAGGACAGAGAAAGAAAAAAAGATTATTCCCTTCCTGCAACGTGGTAGGGTGTTTCCATATATAGAATTATTAATTGCTTTTATATTGCAAATTATGTAATCTTTTTTCTTTCTTTTTTTTCCCCCCATTGCTTTTTCCTGGAAATATACAGCCCAGATTTTCAATTATTTCTAACCAGACTGCTTTATTCAAATGTTCAGTCATATTTTACTTTTCTCTCTGTTTCTAATTACTTTTGAGTCTTTTTTTTAAATCAAATTTCATGAACATTCCATTAACTTTGAGAAGATGGCAAGCAAAACATATGAAAGAGATCTTCAAAGGCACAAAGAGATCTCAAATTCCCTGTGGCATTTACTGAGACTTGAGCATGCAACTTTTTTTTTTTTTTTTTATTTCTGAAAAACTCATGCTATCTCTGCAGTGATCCCTATGCCCTTCCCTCATCTCAATAAGACTGATCATCATCTTTACCACAGCTTCCTACTTCCACTCCAAATCAATTTGAATTAATTTTACAAGTAAGCTTTCTTGACATTGAAATCAGGAATTATTATGCTGTCCCATTCCTTTCTTCCACTAATTCTTTAGTGCATTTGAAAGGAATAATGAATCAAGTTTGTCTGACAAGAGCTATGTTTTAATACTCGTTGTGAGTCTGTCTTAATCCCAGACAGTGGTAAACAGCAATTGTCTGAGCCAATCTGTGATAGGCATCTCAGCAGGTGGCAAGTAATGATGCTGCTCTGTCAGCTACAGAAGCGAGAAGAACTCTTACACATACAAGCTTTCAATAAATTAGCTGTACATCAGTGTTTCTGAAAAGCTACAGAAGTTTTCCAAAGTCTTCTCTGTCCCTCTGTAACTCTTCACACACAGTGAAAATGTCATGGAGGAAAGAGAGGGAAATTATGTCAAGAACAGAATTTAAAAAAAAAATTTGATGGCTTTGAAAGTGATTTGAGTGGTTTCCTCCCATCTTCAAGTACCTAGGGATCAATGTGATCTTTATGTGCTTTAAATTCATCATCCCCACATGATAACCTTGATGGTCTGCTGATGGCCATCCTGGGAACTGAGGCTCCCAAATCAATGAGTTGTTCCCAGCTGGTGCTCAGGAGCTGAGATCCTGCTTGAATTCATAGCAGCCATCAAGGGCCTCATCTCCAGAACTGCATCAATGCCCCACCTTAGGAAGCATAGCTGTAAATTCATGAATCGTATTACTCCCACAAATATATTTTTTTGGATGTGTGCTACATCCCAACATGATCTTGACAGCAGAAAATTTCAGCAAAACTGCAATATTATGTGGGGCCTGTGTCCAGAATCATATCTTGTATTTACTGTAACATTAAATGATCAAAATATTCTTTTCAGCTGGTAAGATTCCAGGGTCTTAAGCTGTCCCATGCTTACAGGATTATCCAGTTGATGCTTTCTCACAGGTCTGAAGATGTCTCATTTTCTTCAGGCTCCTCAGTCATCCACAGATATTCAAGAATGATTATGCAGTAGGTGTGTGCTGATTTGCTTAATATCCCAGAATGCCTGTCATGATTTACTTTTATATTCATTTTGCATGAGCTGCATGTTTAATGCTGTACAGTTAAGCATAAAGACTTGTCTCTCGTCCCAAGACAATTAAAAATGGCAAAACAAGAACTGAGACCATTGAAATGACTGTAACATAAATGCAAAGAGATTGTAATTCCTACTGGTATTCCTTAGAACATTTCTGTTTAAATTTTATTACAGTATCTCACAATCTCTTAATATTCTTTTGTTTTTACATCAGTTAAACCCCCTGTGAATTAAATCAAGTCATGTCTGGAGTATGCTTTTTCTGCACTAAACCTTCCTGATTACCCATCTTCCTTTTTGACACCTTTGTATTTGTAAGATTTATCAAATTAGTTTGCTCTATTGTTTGCTCATCAAGTGTGTGATCAACTAACTTAGAAATCATATAATGAGAATGCAAAATAGAAAAAAAGTTCTCATGTATAACCAATTCCCCTGCAGAGGATTCTTGTTGGTGTGTGGTAGCTGAGAAGTTTTATCTTGTGCCACTAGGCAGGAAAGCTCCTGAATGGCCAAGGGTGTTTCCTCACAGGCCTTGCCCCTGCAGCCTAATGTTTGAGTAAGATCCTGTGCTTTGTCAAAGGTCTGTTCATACGAATTGAGTTCTTTTCCATGGATATCCAACTGCAAGATTAATGCCTTAAATTTACCCTTCTGCCCTTTAAGTTCAAGTGCTAGCAGTACAGAGCAATATTCTGAGGCAGCTGGTAGCCAGGGAATCTTATCTCATGGAAGAGGGGTAGATGGAAGAGCACCATGTTCCTCAGAAAGACTGGTTAAACAATTCTAAAAAGGAACATAAAAGCTCATCTACCTCTAAGAATGGAGACCCAGACATTTCCAGAGGCTCAAGGCAGAGTGTCTCCACCTTAACGCCACACAGCTGAATTCTGCAAATCCATTCATCAGGCAGAAGTACTAGGGTAGGTGGCTGGAGGTGCAATTTTCTGCTCTTTGCAACAGATGTTCCACCCAAAGTTTCTCAAAGGAAAGCCTGAAAAGATGCTGCCCAGACTCGGTAGAAGGCACTTGTCTGAAACAGTTTGCTGACCCATCACTGCCATTAATTGTTTCAACATTTAATGTTGCAAGTCTGTTTATGTTACCCAAGTGCAGTGCTGCATGGTAGAAAAGGAATAGATAGGGTTATTCTCCTCTTTGGAGAATAACCCTATCTGTACCTTCTGTGCTGTGCTGTTCTGTATGCAAGTCAGGTGGGGAAATGAGCTACTTTACTTTTTTGAAAGTTTTTTGAAGGACAGAATCATTTCTGGCAGTAGGGATATTTTTGTCAGTGGCAGAGTGTATTTTCTCTAAGCCATCACAGCAAATTCCTATTTTCTTTCTCCTTTGACAGGCTCTATCTCCTGCACTGCACAGCATTGCTAAAATCATTGCTCCCACATGGGATTCTCAGTTTATTGGACACCACTGGAGGAGAGAGAGAGAGAAACTACTGCTGCTCTTCCCATCATAGGAGAAAGCACTTATAGCCTTTACCTCCTCTCAGTCTCTCTCTTTGCCTCTTATAAGGCAGAATGAATCCAACTGCATAGTCTGCAGATTCAGCATGGAATTTAGGTTATTTGTTTACTGGTTTGTGGGGTTTTTTTCCCTCTGTAAGCTTTCTTCTAGAGACACCAGCTGCAAATCTGGGCTGGAAGCCAACTTTGTCTCTCCTTGAATAAAAATAAGACAGAGCTAGTGGGAAGTGCAGAGAGGACAGCGGAAGATCACACAGCAACTTATATCAACTGTGCAATGAACCCCAAAGATGCAGCAATGCTGCCCCAGAGGAGGAGCCTTAACAACATCCAAGCAGACACAGAAACCTGCAGATGTGCAGCCCCTTGCCAAGCAGAGGCCAGGTGATGATGGCAGTAAACTGATCTCAGCTTTTCCTGAACGTACAGGAGCAGAGCTGCAGGATGGGAGGGCTTACAGCCCCTGCACCAGCTGGGTCCAGGCTCTCCCTGCCTGCCACAATGCCTGCGTGAGACAGGCTGAGGAGGATCCTGGAGGCAGCAGAAGCAGGCACAGTGTGCTCAGAGATCATGATTTTGCTAGGATGAGTGGGGATCATCAGCATATTCACTGTGGGAAGGCCAGGACCACCTCTGTGCCATTTGTGAGAGGCTGCAAAGAGGAGCTTAGACTGGAGTCAAGGCCATGAAAGAAAGCAGTGGCTGCTCAGTAAGGCAACGATGAGGGTGGAATGGGAAGCAGTGATTTCATCCCTTACAAGCTGTGGAGGATAGAAAAATGCCTTCCAAAGGAAATAAAGTTGAATAGTAGGGAACGGAAGAGAGGCATTTCCAAGTTCTGCCAGCCTTGTCTGGTCCAGAAAACTTTCTCTCTTATTAATCCACCTTTTCACAGAAATGATAACTGCTTCCCAGCACAGACCTTGCCTTTCCCCTCCTTTCCCAGAGGCTCATAGTGCTTTCTTCACCAGCTACCTTTTGACCAGTTGCATTGCAATTGGACACGGATTCATGATGGAAAAGAGCTGCTCTGCTCTAGCATCACTTACTGAGCCACCCCTGGCAGCATAATAGCTGTGTCATTCACCTCATTAAAAAGAAAAATAAAAAGCAGGCTTTCAGGGAAATGCTGAACAGCAATGCAGTTCCAGAATGTGACAGATGTGACTGTCCAGATGTTCTGCTGGATGAGCTGGGGATGGTTCCTGTCTACAAGACCTGGGGTGTGACTGTTTGGTGGGTACTGAGGTTGCAGCATTTGGGTGGGTAGGTGATGATGGATGGACAGATACCTGAAGGTGAGTTACAGTTTGACAGACGTTTAGGATCTGTGGATTGTAAGCAAAGCTGCCGGTCTGCCTCTCTATAAATCGCCATCTGTGGACTGATGCCTGGCCTCTGTCCATCTCCTTCCCCAGGGAGGTGCACACTGCCCAGGGCCGGGGCTGTCCCTGTGCCCTGGCTGCCCTTCTGGGATGGGGGACAAGTCCTGGCTGCCCACTCCTGCACTGCTCTTCCCCAGGGAGCCACCATGGTTCCTAACAGTGGATATGCATACAGCAGCTATTCAACTAGATATGTTCTTAGGAAGAGAAATAATATTGGAATACTAAAGTAGTAAAAAAATATAAAGGAATATTCACAAAAATGCAGGAGCAACAATGATGTCTCTGTCATTACAGTTGTGGTTGATTAAAAGTAATCTCTTTCTTGCAAGTTTTCTATATTTTTCAGGTCAAGGAACAGAGGCTGTGCAAATTTCTGCCTTGGACAGTTCTGCTTACTGCTCATTTCTACTTCCTTGCATTTGAAACAGCTCATAATAATTTTGTTTGGGACAAATAGGTTATGTTCTTCAGCTAATACAGGACAGCAATGAAGCTCTAACTCTGTGTATTGGAAGCAATCACCCACAAAATATAGCCCTTCTTCCAGGATACAATAGTCCAGAGGATGATAAAATGTCAGCATGCTTCTGGAAATACCTGTTTGTCAGAGAAACAAAAAAACCCCAAAACTGCTTCCCTGCCCCTCTCCCCTTCAATTTATGTAACTGCTGAGACTGACTTTTAAAATCAGTGGAGCTGGAAGAAGAAAAGATACAGGCCTTGAAAAGTCTTATCAACAGGGAGAGCATTAGGCATGGCCCCAGGGTTATTGACAAAAATCTTATTGTAATAACTGAACAGTTTAGCAAATGAAATATAGTGTATGTACATGTAATGAGTTCTAAATCCTAGATCCAGCATTTGTCATTCACTGCCTGTTTGCTTTTCTACTCACAAAATCTTTGCACATTTGGACACTGTCAGAACAGCTGTCCCTTCTATCAGTAGAGAGAGGTTTGTAAAACTGGAGACAAAGCATCCTGCACCCCTATTTGGCCTCTTTTACTGTCATTCCTTGTGAAGAGCCTTACTGCAAATGAGAATCTGGCACCTTTCTCTTCATAAACACTGACATTTATTAGCAGGTTAGGATAGGAGAAGAGGAGTCCTTTTGATGAGTAGCATGGAAGATAATTAATTAGAGTTGTAATTTGGCAGAAAAGTGTTAATTTAAACTTCAGAAGAATTATAAAACTTAATGAATTGACCTGGAATGTGCTGAAATTCCTGGCAACTTCCTAATTGCCCTAAATTAAATGACCTAAAATCATGATCAGACACTAAAAAATTGAATTTGTTGACCTGACCTGTAAGCAGGCAGTAAATAACAAATTGGAAGGACTGATAGTAGATGTGTGTTCTGAAAGAATATGCCCATCTATAGAAAATGCAAATAATTTATTTGATAATTCCTAGCCAATGAAGATTGCCATTTTAAACCTGTTTCCATTCATTTCTAGGAGGACACAGGGACTTCGGCATGGGAGCTTCAAATAAGATTTTAAATGAAGGAGTTCCCAATATAAGCATTTAAATCAGGAAATGCCAAATGGGCAGCTTTCTTTTGCCTGCTCTGCTTTCCTGCCTCACTTAACTCCTTTCTCTCTTGTGCTGTGCATGCTGGCCTGGCACACAGTGTGTTGGCTGTCACGGGTGCTGGAAGACATGGACTGATGAACATGCTCCATGTAGAGTGTTTCTGATCTTCAGATTTTAATATGTTTTCTAGATAGTTTTATAGAGTTCCCTAACCTTACACCACGTCTATAAAAGCAGGGACATTCTGTTTAATGGACTATGCAGCTGGTATAGCTGAACCTGAGAGCACACACAGAAGTCTTATGCAAGGTTCTTATAACCAAAGAAACTTTCCAAATCAAAAAAAAAAAGCTAATTTCCAAAAAAAAGAAAAAGAAAAAAAAAAAAAGAAAGAAAGAAAGAAAGAAAGAAAGAAAGAAAGAAAGAAAGAAAAAAAAAAAGAAAGAAAGAAAGAAAAAGAAAGAAAAAAAAAAAATGTTCTGCAGCTCAGCTTTAAGGAGCCCAACTTCTTATTGCTATAAATGCTGATGGAGGCCACTGGACAGCAGAAGGGAATTTGGGCCAGTCTGTAAGTACTGTGGCAGGCTTAATCATTCCATATGTTTGCTTATTTTATCATTTCCTCACCCACATATGGCTAAAGCATAATGTTGAGGCTTCACAGGAGGCAAAAAGAGCTGCATTCATAGCATCCTTATGGCTGACATTCATACTGGATATAATGCAAGAGGTTGATTTAAACACTGCCAGCCTCCCTCCCAGCTCCCCACAAACACAAGGTGTCCTGTAGCTAGTCATGAACTGTTCTGGGGAGGTTCTCAACCTTTTCTATGTTGAGGATATCTGAAACTTTAGAGGATATGCTGAAACAATTTTCATTAATGTCTGAAACCTCGTGTCTGTTTCCTCACACTGATCGAAAGTCAGCTGACTGCTCCCCAAATGCCAGCATTTTTTTTTCTTTTTCATTGCCATTCTCACTCTGCTGAAATCGTGACATGTGTTCACCACAGCAGTGAGTGCTGCCAAATGGCATAGGATCACTGTCACTACAGGAATAAACCTGTATGAAAATCTAAGGGATTGGAAAAGCTGCTTAGAGGCTCAGGTGGCTTTATTTGGTAAAAGCTAAGGCAAACAGATCCTGCAATAATGCTTGGTAGGGATCTGGGCATCCTAGGGCAGAAATGCTGCAAACACTGAGTCTGTGCTGAAGTTCTGGGCAAGTTGCAGTGTTTGTCAGAATCAGAAAGTCATCTGCCTAATTAAGGATTGATTCTAAACTTTTACTTCCCTTCATTATTATGCACTGCAAGAGCATACTACAAACATTAGCATCCTGTTATTGGTTCATAATGTTGTGCCATTACCCTGTCCCAGCTGAAATTACCACTGTAATGGCTGTTGGCTTCCAATAACCTACCCCAATGTGAGATCCCACAAGGGAGACACAGTTTATGTGAGGTACCACTAAAAATGTCCCGTAATATGCATAAAAGACCAAATTGCACATAAAAGATTGAACAGCATCTGAGTGCAGAGCTTTCCTGCTCTCTGCAACAGATGTTTTTTTTCATGCTGCCCAGAAAGGATATATCTTGGGGATTGTTTTAACAGAAATATATATAATTTTCTCTATAAATGTTCGTTGGTGCCACTTGTGGTCTCTACTTACACACTGACTTCTCTTTAGTTTACATGGAGATGTGAATACATGGAAAAATGTAGGAGTCGCCCCTCAGAGTGCAAAGATGTGCAGGTATCATCCTTTATGGAGCTGTTTCCCACTCTCCTGTCACATGGCATTGAGCAGTGTGATCTCAGTTACCTGTATGCCATCAAATTCAGTTCCTGTTGCCTGCAGTGTCTTCTCTGACACCAAAATGTTGGAGTTCCCTCCTGTCCAGTGCTCACATCAGTCCTTACAACAACAATTATGTTCTGCTAAATAAACACCACACATGCTCCATGTCCCAAACAGGTCCTCTAAGGCTATCATTATTTACTTGGAACTTTGCCTTTTTTTCTGTTTTAATTATAATTCTCTGTTCCTTTTATTCTCTATTTGCAGTTGCCATCATGCTTTAACTAAACTTTGAATAATCCTAAAAATGTATCCTGAAGGGTCAGCCCTATTTTAAAACCAAAAGATAACATATTGCTCTAACACGGATATGCAATTTAGACTAACACTTCTTTTCACACCGTTTATTTATTCATGTATAGAATATAGGCAACAAGCAAATCTATCAGGGGAAAACTTCCATTTATTTTTTCTTTTACCCCTCTCTCTCTGTGATCTGCATCTCACAGTCAACAATGCTTTCACTCCCACATGATATGTCCTGTCAGCTTTCTTTCCTAGGATTTTAAATGAAAAGGCAGACTTCTTTTTTAAATCCATGCATGATTTTTCATATTTGTTGATGCAAAACCCTATAGCATTTTTTATTTTACTTTTAAGAAAACTTCATCTCTCTCATTAAAAATTCACTTCTTTGCCATCCATCGTGTTAAAAACTTGCATACTTCATAATATTAGGTAATTTTTTCTATTAACAGCAGTAACCTGCAAGCAGAAGTTCTCTGCTTTTACTTGCTTATTCCTATATGAGGAAAGATTGAACAGTATGCTACCAAAAAGTTCTGATAAGGATTGGGGACCATTCCCATTAATACCCATATGATAAAGCTCTAATCTTTGATAAAAGTCAGAGTGTGGACATATGAATGAAGGAGTATAAAGAGGCTACTAATGCAAATTGTGTTCTTCATCTCTTAAAGGAAGATTAAGAGTTTCCTATGAGGGCATCCTGACACACTGAAGTTAGCAAGTACTTTAACAGTGAGTCTTGTTGAGTTTTAATTACCATGGGGACTCTAACAGATGGACAGATATCTAATATGTTTGTGTGAAAGTTATTGTGTTCCCCTTCTTTAGCAATAATATCTGAATTTGGTGATGCTCTCACTTGCCAGCTTTAACATTATCAGAATTCCATGTCCTAATTTCTTTGGCAGGTTTCTAATAATGTGATATGAAACATGGCTATGAAGTAAAGATTTTTTGTTATTGCATTCAGGAAGTGGTGAGAAAAGGAAGATGCCAAGTTTCACAAAGTATTTAAAAGGTTTTAATTTTTTCATACAGAGGGCAAGTGGGCTCTGACTGGAATAGCAATTTGTGTTTCAATGAACAATCAGCTAGCCTGTGCCATATTAAAATCAAAAGAAAATAAATGGAATATGAATGTAGCAGAAACACAAGCCATTTACTGTAGCAAAATCCTGTTATTGTCTTGTAGGAACTTTGATTTAAAATGGTATTAAATTAGAATTAAATTATATCTCTTATGAGCTTGAACACATTTATGTTAGAAATAACTTTCAAAAGGTTTCTGGAAGGAAGCAAAATGGTTGAGGGAATACTTTTTCTTTTTCTTGTTTTGTGATTAAAAGTCACTAATAACATAGAATCAATCTGATTAATGAGGCATTGTCTTTGCAAATTTGTTTTCTGTCCTTTAAGGAAAAGACTGAGGAAGAACTGGGAGAAAGGTTATTAAGAGCAGCACAAGCTTCAGTAATGAGACTAGGCAAACTCTATGTCACTTCTGATAGAACAAATGAACAACAGACATAAAAACTCTTTGCAAAGACAATTTACCAAAAAAGGCTGTAGACTACAATTTCAAACTAAGACCTTTAGGAATGAAATCTGACCATAAGGTATCCTGTGACTCAGAGATCCCAAGATTAATGATCTGTCCCTTTCAAATTACAAATTTAGCCAAATACTTTCTAAGCTAATTTTTTTTTTTTTTTAGCTGGTTGAAATTAGTGGGGACAAGCACAGTAACCTTAGTATGTTTTATATCAGATCTTTGCCTTCTAATAAGACTTTGCCAACTTAGATAACAAGTACTGGTGAAACAACAATAGCTTTAGATGGGAATAATCTATCTTCTGCTTTGAAAATAACTTCCAACACAAAGCTGAGTTTCTCTATTACGTCTCTTTGTACTAAGGCTGATAGAAACTGGCACCCTGATTTGATAGGACAGTATTTGAGCTCTCATTTTTCTGCAGGACTCAGAATACTCTGAAATCAAAATTAATCAAAATGATCTAATTATTAGATTCCAATGATTAGGAATCAGTGGATCTGCTTGGTGTTGGTAGCTCAATTACCTGGAAAATTAGCTGCGTCTTCACAGCTAAGACTGCAACCAGGGCCCCCTTAGCTCTACTGATCTCCATTTACTCATGATTTGAAAAGTCAGTTACTGAAACTGGGCACCTTCAAGAATGGGGGTCTCTTTGTTTCCAACTCTTTGAAATACTTTATCTTCTGTCCAAGCCTTCTTTTCCTGTCCTAGGATCAATGTTATTTTGTAAGAAGCATCCTGTTCTAATCTGCTATTTCTGAGAGATGCACAAGAATATATACATTTCACCTCAGCTGGCTCTACTGAATTTTATCTAAAATTGTTCACCTGCCATGATATAAGAAAAACTTGACTTCAAGGGTCCTACTGGACATGATGAACATCTGCTCTATTGTCAGCTATTTTCTGCATCAGGTACTCAAAAACATTTAGATTCAAAACAGTAATTTTTTTTGTGGTAAATACTGGCAAAAGCTATGAAGTGGTTTTTTTTTTTTTTTAATATTGGAAAAGAATTAAACTGAAAGTAAAAAATATAATGATTTTAAGATGTGGTAAAATAAATTCTACTGACTAAACAATGCAGCTCAAACAAGCAGGAATTCTGTAGGAAAAAAATTACAGACCTGGGTGTTGTGTGTTTTGCCTTAAGAGTTTCTTTCCCAACCTTCCATAAACCATTTGCCTGGGATGTCAGGAAGCTGCTTAGATTGCATTACTGAACAATTAAAACTCAAGTATTTCTGCAAGGCTTGAAAACCCCATGTGTTCTTTCTATCCTTTTTTTTTTTTTTTTTGAGTTGCTTTGTTTTTTTTTTTCCTAGGGAGCCACCTTATATAAGACTACAATAAAATACTTACTCATCTGGACCCTACAGTACGTTAGGAAAATTCATCTTAAGAAAGTACTGCAGGTAAAAGCCTCTCTTTTCTTAACCTGAAAGAGAGTTAAGAGAGCATAAAAAAAAAAAAAAAAAAAAAAAAAATAAACACATGAGATGTGTCATTCTTAATGCTTTGAAAATAAACACTAATGAGAAATGCCTATGTTCATTTTAATCAACTTTATCATTTTCAGCATGGATAACCTATCATGGTTTGCATGGATATGTGAGAAAAATGAGCTAATCATAAGCCAACAGCAAAAAATTTCAGTTTCGTGATCTGTCAGTGGAAAAAAAATTCACTTATTTAAGTTTAAAGCCAGAGAAAAAGAATTCAAAATAGCATATTTTAGGTAATGCTGTTAAGGATAAGGAAAAATAGCATGAAGACAATAAAATTAAAAGTGTATAAAACAGGATGCAATTTCTTTGCTTAAAGGCTGATCTTATTCTAGATGATCTTGTAATAATAAAATTGTATTATTTTATTATTATTATTTAATTTTAAAGCCAGAGAAAAGACCTCTCAGTTTAAACAGCTGGTGGATTCTAGAATATAATTTTTTTTTCAAGTATAATTTTTCTAATATGGAAACATTTTTTCTTAGCACAAAAAATTTATTTGTGAAATAAAACATTTAGTTGCATATTTTGTTGGTTTTAATTCTTTGGTCTATATACAGTACCTAATTCTTACCCAAAGAAGAGGAAAAAATTGAGAAATGCAATAATAATATTAGAAGAAAATAGAGGTGTTGGTTTTGGAAAAAAACTTGTCTTTCTTATGAAATCAATTCTTGACAGTTCTGGGTGTAAAAAGTATAAGGTAAATAATAACAAAAATAAAATAAAATAAAAAAATAATTTTTGCAAGCTTAAATTTTTGTTCCAAAAGCCTGTTAAGAAATACCACAGAACTCACCTATTACATTATCTATCAAAGTGGCTCTATTGGAAAAAGTTATTGAAAGTTTAACTGAATCAGTGCAAAGCTGGCAATTTTGTTGGCATTTTAAAAGCTATATATAAACACCTTTGCTAGTCTTATCTGTATGCATACTATTTTTGTTAGGATTGGTATCACATCCAGGTCATTAAATACATTTCTTAAAATCTGCAATTTTTTAGTAAATATACATTATGCCTAGAGTTTTGAAATTTTGAAAATTTCCTCCTGGGAAGACTCACCACTACATAGATTTTTTGAAAGGTGAAACATATATTTTGTGAATCTGGGGACTTTTTTTCCTTATTTCTATTACTAGCTTGAACAAATGTAGCAATCTGGGACTCAAGAGGTGAACAAACAAAAGAACACTCCCTGATCACTCTTGCTACAACAGATTTATTTAAAAAACAGCAGCCTAGTATTTGTGAGCAATGAGATACATGCTACTGGGAATGCCCTCTCTTTTGGAATGGCTCTGACATTACAACAACAGTAATCTGGTGTGAACCAGGACCATTAAAATGTCAAGGAATGAACTGTCTTTGGAGGGCTGTGAGGGTAGATTTATTTTATTGGTTTTCCACACAACAGATCAGAGGAAACAAAAATCCAGCAGCTCTAGGAAGGTTCATGGGACAAACATGGCTCAGAGTATTGCAGAATTCCTAATATTAAAAAAAATTTAGAGCCATATTATAACTCCATTTTAGAAATATATTATTATAACTCCATTTAATATATTCTGGCATCTTGAGTACCTTAAATCAAGATGTATCTTAGTCTAAACTATGTATGAGCAGCTGAACAGGATCACAACTAAACCCATCCAGTCTGATGCCCTGTGCTGGAAAATGGTTAGAAATGGGTGCCTCAGGAAACAGTGTAGGAAACAGAGCATCCTCATCCTCACACTTCCTCCCACAACTGAGTCTTGGCAGCTGTGGGATTCCTAACCTAAGTGAAGGATCATTATGTTTAATAGGTGCTCATACATCTATTCCCCAAGATGGATCACATAGTCCCATTTGGTTGGATTCTAGAATATAATTTTTTCAAGTTTCACCACTAACATGGATTTTTTTTCGCCCCACCAAAAGGATTTATTTGGGAAATCCCCATTATTTGTGAAGCATTTAGTTGCATATTTTGTTGGTTTTAATTCTGTTTGGTCTATCTAATACAGTACCTAATTTTACAAGAAGAAGAGAAATTGAGAAATGCAAAATTGAGAAATGAATAATCCCCCATACTTGTCTTCTTATGAAATCAATTCTCTGACAGTTCTGGGTGTAGAAAAGTATAAGGTAAATAATAACAAAATAAAATAAAATAAAAATAATAAACCTAAAATATTATAAAAATGCAAGCTTAATTTTTTTTGTTCCAAAAGCCTGTTAAGAAATACCACAGAAGTCACCTATTACATTATCTATCAAAGTGGCTCTATTGGAAGAAAGTTATTGAAAGTTTAACTGAATCAGTGCAAAGCTGGCAACTTTCAGTTACACCTGGCATTTTAAAAGCTATGTATAAACACCTTTGCTAGTCTTATCTGTACGCACACTATTTTTGTTAGGATTGGTATCACATCCAGGTCATTAAATACATTTCTTAAAATCTGCAATTTTTAGTAAATATACATTATGCCTAGAGTTTTGAAATTTTGAAAATTTCCTCCTGGGGAAGACTCACCACTACATAGATTTTTGAAAGGTGAAACATATATTTTTGTGAATCTGGGGACTTTTTTCCTTATTTCTATTACTAGCTTGAACAAATGTAGCAATCTGGGACTCAAGAGGTGAACAAACAAAAGAACACTCCCTGATCACTCTTGCTACAACAGAATGATTTAAAAAACAGCAGCCTAGTATTTGTGAGCAATGAGATACATACTACTAGGAATGCCCTCTCTTTTGGAATGGCTCTGACATTACAACAACAGTAATCTGGTGTGAACCAGGACCATTAAAATGTCAAGGAACGAACTGTCTTTGGAGGGCTGTGAGGGTAGATTTATTTTATTGGTTTTCCACACAACAGATCAGAGGAAACAAAAAATCCAGCAGCTCTAGGAAGGTTCATGGGACAAACATGGCTCAGAGTATTGCAGAATTCCTAATATTAGAAAAAAATTTAGAGCCATCCTATAAAGAGTATTTTTTTGTAAATTTTGTAAATCCTCAATATCCACAGTACATGGCTTAATATTTTTAGTTAAAATGTGCAGAAATATGCACACACACATGTATATGTTGAGTATGCATATGTTTCACTTTAGTGACCATTATTGTAGATTTCCGATACAACTAATGTAAGCTCTTTAATGTACAGTTTAGTTTACTGAGATGGAAAAGATTATATCAAGTCCTGAAGAAAATTTGTTATCAAAAAAATCATTGGTACTAATTGTGCCCTTTGCTTCAGGACAGTTATTGATGACAAAAACATAATATCCTCAGTGCTGACTATTCTCCTTTTAGAAATATATTATTATAACTCCATTTTAATATATTCTGGCATCTTGAGTACCTTAAATCAAGATGTATCTTAGTCTAAACTATGTATGAGCAGCTGAACAGGATCACAACTAAACCCATCCAGTCTGATGCCCTGTGCTGGAAAATGGTTAGAAATGGGTGCCTCAGGAAACAGTGTAGGAAACAGAGCATCCTCATCCTCACACTTCCTCCCACAACTGAGTCTTGGCAGCTGTGGGATTCCCCTGGCCTAAGTGAAGGATCATTATGTTTAATAGGCGCTCATACATCTATTCCCCAAGATGGCCCATTAAACAATTTATTTATATATGTAGTTCTGCACATCCTATAGCAACACATTTGCAAACACTGATAAGTTAATTTGTCATCTAGAAGCTGGATCTGTGGCCCTGATTTAGGCACCCTGGCTCCTTTTTGCAAAATGCAAAAAAAATTTAAGGGATAGGCCTTCTTTGGCATCCAGGATTTCTATGCATGTCTTTGCCTCCTGTCAAATGGGAAGGTTGCAATTCCTCTCCTGAGCCCTGAGGACTTTGGATAACAGGAAGGGAGAGGCATCTAAACACCTTGGGCTAGGAGGTGGCCAAGATCCTCTCAGGTTTGTGAGATTATGAGGGATCTCTTGACATTTTGTTACAATAGACAAGGGTCTCTGAGGGCCTAACACCAAATCACTGGCACCTGGAATGAGGAGAGGGAGAAAGAAGATGCCTGTAAAAAAAGGGGGCATGCTGTGACCATAAAAAACCAGAAAACCATGCTGTGTGGAAAGAGCCAAACTGTGAAGCAAGTCCAGAGAAGGGCTACCAAGATGATTAGATGGATGGAGTTCCTCTCCTGTCAGGAAAGGTTGAGAGAATTGGGATGGCTCTGCCTGGAGAAGAGATGCATCCAGGATGATAACATGCAGTTGGAGGACATTATCAGCACTAAGTGGATGAAGGCATTTATCCAGGCAAGTTAGCAGGGCAGGACAGAGGCTTACTGAGTCTGGGGCAAAATTCATATGCACTAGAGGGGCTGGAATTCTTTGACAGCAGAACTGGGATTTGTGCGCAGATCTTTCTCTGTCTAAAATCTGAGAAAGATTGATTCAGTGTCTCATTTCTAATAAATTCAAATAATTGGAATCATGAGGAGTATTGTCATGTATTCTGGTGGACCACTTGCACAGCTGGTACAGTACTGAACTCAAATGTCTGTGCAAACCAGTTTATGCAATCTGCCCAGGAGATAGATAAAGGCACAATTAGGTAGGTGATACAAGGTGTGAATGAAAGTGTGCTAAACTAAGAGTGTTAGATGTGCAGCATAGAGTTAGTGAAAAAAATGAAACAAATCTATGGAAGGCATAGAAAGGTAAATTAATTTTGTAAACTCATTAGACTACACTGGGGGAAGGGGTACTTCAGTAATAGGGGGTTGGCTACTTTTTTTTGGTCTTTTTCTCAAGTGTTGAGAAGTATGTTTTACTTCATTACTTGCTTTGAAATTTGTGTTTATAACAAGCCTTTTCCATCCAGTTTTTTGGGGGATTTTGGTTTATTTATTTTTTCTTTTTTTAGTCTATAATTTTAATTTGACATACAATAATATAAAATACAACATAAATTATTGAAAAAGGTGCAAAGGGATAAACTACAACAAACTAGCCATCCAAAACACACAGAAGGTAAGGGTAGCTTCAGTACTTCTCTAAAAGCACTGGAGTGTATTCACTCTAATGAGTCTTCCAGTATCAGTGACAATTCTGCATCTCAACTAGGGAGTAAAACCACTTAGTGTTCATCTTTCTTCTCAGCAAGTTTCACATAAACAAACAAGAAATTGAATCCATTGTAAATCTTATATAGAATCTGCACCTTTGTTAAGCAAGCTGCAAAGGAAAGTAATTTAATTTAAGATAGGTTTAAGAAAAGTAATTAAATTGATGTGGCTTCTAATTAAGATGTATAGTATATTAGTGACTTAATTTCTCAGGTTATTAATTGCTATAAAATAAATATCTATATGAGTCAACCTTTCGAATTTCTGGCTTTAATGGCAGTTCAAAGCCCTTGACATTTCTATAATGTCCTCAATGCTACAGAGGATCAAGTTCCTAAAAGAAAAGGAGGCATATTTTCCATTTTACTTAAGGTCAAAGTAATGAACATCCAACTTCTCAGAGACATGTCAAATGTAATGTATGGATGCATAAAACCATAATGTGATCTTCACTACAATTAAACCAGTGATGCAGAAAAAACCCTTGTAGATTCCTACTGGCTTGCATTGAGTTTTGTGTCCATTAGTCTATCTAAGTAATTCTGCAGAAATTAGAATGTTCATTTCGATGACTGAGAATTTCTGAATAAGGTCATGCTCCATGTGACTGTTTTACATCTCAGTGTTAGTCTAATCTTGGTGGGCCCAACCCCATTTTATATATCAATGCAATTGTGAACAGCTTCAATGATGTTGACAGTTACACCTTTTAAAAAGTTTGCATAAAAGATACTGGATTCTGAACTATTTATCTTTATGCTGCACGACTTTCTCTCTGAATTTCTTGTGGCCAAAACTTGCATCTGAAAATTAATGTACATTTTCAAGTTCCTTCCATTGGATCAGGATTGGACCATTGAAAAACTGTGTTAGTACACTCCCCAATGATGTTCATACTCCAGTAAACTCCATTAGCAGAACTAATTTTATTCTAAACACTTACAACACAGCATTTAGGTAGGAAAGAAGTGCCATCAATCACTTGGCGTTATCCCACAGACAGCAGTACATGCATCAGCGATGTGCTCAGGAGGCAAGAAGACCCAGATGAATTCTTAGATTGTCAGGTTTTTTTCACTTTATAAACTAAAGTGTTGCAGAGTTATAAAACACTATGTAGCTATCATCTCCACTGTTAAACTCAGGCATATAAAATGACCTTTGAGGAAAACAGCAAGACTAAACAACAAAGGAAAAATTTGCATAATTGTACAGGAAAATGTAAGAAACCAGCCTTACAAGAAAAAAAATTTAATATGATAGACTTATGATTAACAGCCAGGCATTAAACTTTAATTTATGTTTTCAGCTTATGGACTGAAGTTAGTAAAAAATTTTGCTTGTATAAAATAGAAAGAACTCTATTTACCTAATTGCATAATTTGGGTTTTTAGTAGCAGAAATGGAGTGACTCAAGGTTCTAAAAGAAGCATGCTGAAAGGAATGTAATTAATAATGCCTCTTAATATATTGACTTTCTTGAGAAGGGCGAGGAGCCTTGGCTACCTAATTTTCTGAATTCATAAGACATATCTAACAATCAAGAACCATCTTTAAAATATCTGAAAATCACTGGAAAACAATTATTTTCTGAATTATTCTCAGCAACCAGCATGGCCATTGGCCATTCAATCACCATCTGTCAAGTGATACAGATTATGTGAAGTCCCAAAGAAATAGCTGAAAATGGAAATAATGCAAAATAGTGTATAATAAACATAACAAAATTTATTGAATGAAAAACAACACTTAAGAAATTT
>JALJVW010000257.1:20799-71139 GCA_024865655.1 Emberiza elegans | reverse complement strand
ATGCAGTGATAGAAAAAGCAAAGGGCTGAGTCTGAGAACTTGGGGTGGGTTTTATGGAAATGGGTAAATTTTAATATACACATAGTGACTGTATATAAGTGATAACACTTCTAGAATCACATGTCCATGTGAGGAGTTATCACCCGCTGGACCTCAGGCCTGAATAGATGATGCTCTCCTTAACACCAAATTAGTGTTAAGGAGTCTTACTCTGATATTTTGAACATTTGGTGACAGCAGAGGCTCACAGAACCAAGGATCCAGCTGTGACACCTGGAACCTCACAGAACAAAGGGTCCATTGTGATGAATGGAACCTCATGGAACCACAAGTCCGTTGTATTAGAACAAGGCCTCATGGAACCCAGGAGACCATTGCTGACAGTATGGAAGCTCATGGAGCCATGGGGTCATTGTGAGAGTTTGGGGCTGCATGGAACCAATGGTCCATTGTGACACTGCAGAACCTTCTGGAATCATGGTGGTCATGTTATGCTCTAGAACCTCATGGAACAAAGGATCCATGGTGACACTGTGGAACTCAGACCATTGTTGACAGTGCAGAAGCTCATGGAACCAAGGGTCCATTGTGGCTCTGTAGGGTTTCACAGAACCAAGGAGACCATTTTGACACTGTGAGGCCTCATGGAACCACCTGCCACTGTGACACAGCGGGGCCACATGGAGCCAAGGGGCCATTGAGACAGTGAGGAACCTCATGGAACCAAAGTCCATTGTGATGCAGTGGAACCTCATGGAACCAAAGGTCCATTGTTACACTGTGGGGCCCTGTGGAACCAATGGGACCATGGTGACACTGTGGTGCTCCATGGAACCAATGGGACCATGGTGACACTGTGGTGCTCCATGGGAACCATTGGGGACCATGCCTCATGGAACCAAGGGACCACTGGGACACTGCAGGGCCTCATCAAACCAAGGCACCATTGTGACACCAGGGCCCCATGGAACCAAGGGTCCATTGGGACATTGCAGGGCCTCATGGAAACCAGAGGGCTCCATTGGAATCATGGGGCCATTCTGGTTCTGCAGGGCCTCATGGAACCAAGGGACCATTGTGACACTGTGGGGCTCCATGACACAGGGCCCATTGGAACCTGTGGAACCATTGGGATCTTGCAGGGCCTCATGGAACCAAGGGACCACAGTGACACTGTGGGGCTCCATGGAACACCAAAGGGCCATGGTGACACCGTGGGACCATTCTGGCCTTCTGAACCAAGGAGACCATTGACACTACTGGGGCATCATGAGTCGAGGGTCCATTTGAGCACCATGGAACCAAGGGGCCATTGTGACACAGCAATGGAACCATGGAGACCATTGTGACACATGGGTCCTGGACACTACAAGGCCTCATGGAACCAAAGGACCATTGTGGCACTGCAGGGCCTCATGGAACCAAGGTCACAATAGTGACACTGTGGGGCCCAAGGGACCAAAGGGGCATTCTTAAAGTGCAGAACCAAGGAGGAAGGAGGGTTGTGACACTCTGGGGCATCATGGAGTCGAGGGTCCATTGTGACACAGCAGGGCCTCATGAAACCATGGAGGCCATTTTACACTTTGAGGCCTTGTGAAACCAAAGGGCCAAAGGACACCAGGTCTGGCTAGTTTTTAGGGCCCCATGGAACCAAGGGTCCATTGGGACAGGAGACCCTTGTGACAAGGCCTCATGGAACCAAGGGTCCATTGGGACACTACAAGGCCTCATGGAACCAAGGAGTCCATTGGGACACTAGCCACTGGGCCCTGTTGGGCCATTTCTCCTCCAGGGCCTCCAGAACAAAGTTGTGGCACTGTGTGGCACCATGGAACCAAGGAGACCATTGTGACACTACAGGGCCCCATGGAACTAAGGATTCATGGAACAATGTGGGGACTCATGGAACCATGGTTTCATTGTGACATTGCAGGGGCCTCATGGAATACTGGAGACCATTGGGACACTTCAAGGCCTCATTGAACCTGAAAAGGCTCTGGCTCTATGGGACCATGGAACCAAGGAGACCATTTTGACACTGCAGGGCCTCATTGAACAAAGGGTCCATTGGATACTGTGGTACCAAGGAGACCTCTAATCTGTGAACACTGGGGCTCTGTGCCTCATGGAAAAGAACAAGGGGGACACGGGCTGAAATCAGGATTCTGCCCCCTACAGGGCCCAAGATACAAGCAAGGGGACAGTGTGACACAGATGCTGGGCCTCATGCTTGGCCTCTGGGGGCCACTGGGATCCTGAAACACTGGGCCCAAAAGAACCAAGGGAACCATTGTGACACTGCCAGGCCTCATGTGGAACCAAGGGGCCATTGTGGCATTGTTGGGCTCCATGGAACCAAGGAAACCATTCTGAGACTGCAAGGTTTTGTGGAACCAGGAGGCCATTGTGACACTGCAGGTCTCATGGAGGGGCCATTGTGATCCTAGGGGCACCATGGGATCCATGGATTGTGGCATGGCCCCATGGAATCATGGAGCCAGTGTGACACTGGGGGCCTGTGTACCTCAGGATCCAGGATGACAACCACCATTGGGACACTGTGGGGCCTTAGGGATCCAAGGGAACATGGAACAGGTCTGGTTGGCTTGGCCTGACTGGCTCCACCTGACCCAGCTCTTGGCATGTTGAGGGTCTGTTCTCATCTGTCTCTGAAACACTGGGGCTCTGGGTTTTCCTTTCTATGGAAAAGAACCATCTCTCCTGTCCAGGCACCCCATGGCCAAAATTGGTACTTCTCCAAAATTCCCTATATGCAAGGGTTTCTCCCAGACAAAAGCTGCCAGGGCAGACAGGACTGGCTCGACTTGGCCTCTGGTGGTCGCCTCTCATCTCAAGGAAGCCCTGAGGAAAGTATTTGAACAGGTTTGACTGCTGGAACATCCATGAATCTCATGCTGTTAAAAACTCAGATGGTCTTCTCATCATATGTGTCTTTTTTCTGATTGTGTATTATGCATGAAATATTATTTTCAGCTAAAAATATTATTCTTACCACTTTACCAGTGTTATCTGACACAAACCACTCCCTCTGCATATGGATCCAGGTCACCTGTATAAGCAAACACAAGAAAGAATGCAGCAGGAATTCTTTGTCTCTGCTCCCATCTGTCACATCTCTTCTGGAGCTGGAGGTGCAGCCCCAGCACTCGGGAGGGCTCAGGGGGTCACAAGCTCAGCTCCCACACAGACAATGTGCAGACCCTGGGTGCTCTTCTTGGCCCCTGCACGCTCAGCCAGGCTGAGATGGACACTGATGGTTTCTGGGCCAGGCTCTCGGAGCCCAGCCCAGCTCCCTGCAAGCTCTGCCAGCTGCCCTGAGCTCTGGGCAGCACCAAGGGCCTCTCCCCAGCCCAGCCCAGCCGGCTCTGGCCCCACAGCTCTGCTCAGGCCAGGCTGCTCTGGGCACTGGCCCCATGGCCTCAGCCCCTGCCAAGGGCACAGCAGCAGCTGCAGCTGCCACAGGACTCAGCCCCAGCCATGGGGAAGGTGCTTGGCCAAGGCCAAAGGAGGCTCCCTGGCTGCCCTGCTCCCCTCTGCCTGAGGTGCTGAGAGCTCTGCAGCCCCTGCTGCCATCCCATCTGCCCAGGGCAGCACAAGAGCCCTGGCCTTGGGGCCCTCAAGAGCTGCTCCTGCTCCAGGCCCAGGGCCCATGCCAAAGCTGGGGCAGCCACAAAGCTGTGCCCATTTCTGTTCATTGCTGCTCTGATGGGGATGGATCCTCAGCCACTTGGAGGTTGCTGATGGATTTTACTGCTCCAGAGGCCTCTTCATTGCTGAGCTCTTCAGTTCAGGAATTCAGTGACAAAGGCTTGTAAACTTTTGTTCAAAACACCCAAACAAGAAAAGCCCCTGGGAATAATCTAAGTTTTCAATCCTTCTGTGGTTAATTAGACACATTTCAGAAATGTATTCAAAGTGAATATACTGCATTGAAAACAATGCAGAGAGAATTGTTTTGTCCTGTTAGGTTTTCTTTTCCTGTTTATAGATTGATATCAGCAATGTCCAATTGATATTGACCCCCAGCACCTCCTCATGCAGTCTGAATAGATATGAAAATCAAGACTTTTATGGCTGACAATCAATCAGACTTTGTCTCTACCCCTTCCCCTCTGTTATGAATGAAGTTCTATATAATTCAATAAACAACAAAGTTGAATTTAGTAGCTATTTTAATTGAGCAGTAATTTTATATAAAATAATACTATCAAATAAAATCAAGCAGATACAAAAAAATTTGGCAGTGGTTCTGATAAAGCATAAGCAAAACTGATTGATCAGGGTACAGGGAGGGCTTTTCACCCTGCCTCATGTACGAGAAACAAAGGAATCCAAACACAACTTGTATACTGTATGCTCATACATATTCATCAATATTTTCCTGTAAATCTCTTCCTATTTTTGATTCTTGAAATCTCCATCACCACACTGCACAGCACATGCTCCCTGTTGCCAAGGGCTCTTTTGGCTCTTTGGTGGTTGCACCTGACAAAGGCTTCTCCTCATCATCACTGTTCTTTGAACAACCCCACAGGTTGCACATGTGACTCAAGTCTTGTGTTATAGAAGCCAGCATTACATTAAAAAAAAGCCTTATGATTTCATAGATACCTGGAATCATCCCAATTTTGTCCATTTCAGGGCTGATTCTCTAATTATTCTGAGGCCTATTCTGTTTTGGGATTTTAATTGTCTCAAACTACATCCTGTATCCTATTTTTTCATGAACATCTGAAAACATCTGTTTTGTGACACTAATTACATATCCTTTTCCTCCATTACTTTTTCTAAAATATCCATATAGTTACAATTGTTGGCATGAATCCTATTCATTTATCACACCACCATTTCCCTCATCCAGCCCTGGCACTCAGAGCAGCTGAGGAATGGAGTCACATCCAGGGGTGTCCCCAGGGCTCAGGACTGGGGCCAGGTCAGTGAAATCTCTTTATTGCTGATCTGGAGGAGGCCATCGAGGATCCCCCCTCAGTCAGTTCCCAGGTGAGCCCAGGCTGGGTGGGAGTGTGGCTGTGCTGGAGGGCAGGAAGCTCTGCAGAGGGATCTGGCCAGGCTGGAGCCATGGGCCCAGGACAATGGGATGAGGTTCAGCAAGGCCAGGGCCGGGTCCTGCCCTGGGCTCACAACGTGGTTCTGTGATAGATATAAACACAATTAAGTTCTTGTATCAGGATGCTCGTCCTGGAGTGGGGGCAAAACAGCTCCAACAATTCCTGATTTGCAAAGCTGTCAGTGGTGGATGGAGAAGGGAGGTCAGGCTGTGTTTGGTGTTGAGGAAATGCTGAAACCAGCCTGACTCATTTCATCTCCTCCTGTCCTGGCTGATCTCCCCTCTTTCCCCTTCCCACCCATTGGCTTTTGTCTCCCACCAGGCCCCCCAGTGAAGAGCCTGGCTCTGTGTTCTCCATCCCCTCCTCGCTGGCACTGCCAGGCTGGGATGAGGAGCCCCTCAGCCTTCCCTGCTCTGGGCTGGACAAGCCCAGCTCCCTCAGCCTCTGCTCACAGCCCAAGGGCTCCAGCCCCACCTTGGAGGCCCTTCCCAGACCCTGCTCCAGCTGCCAGACATCTTTCCTGCCCTGGGCAACCCAACCCAGGCCACAGTGACCTGGATAATCCCCGTCCTTGATGTCCTGGTCACACAGCCCTGGCCCCTTGTCCCCATGTCAGGCTCTGGGGTGGATCCTGTGGAACATCCTTTGGTGGAGGCTGTGGCTCCAGGTGGGCCGGGGGATCCCGGGGGACAGGGACCCTGCTGGGCATGGACAGCATTGGACTTGTTGGGAGAAACTGTGAGGGGAGCTGGGGCAGGGACCAACCCAGTGACCTGACACAGCCCTGCTGGGATGTCACACAGCCCCTCTGTGATGTCACAGCCTGCTCTGTGATGTCATAGTCTGCTTTATGATGTCAGACCTCTGCCCTGTGATGTCACAGCCTGCTCTGTGATGTGTCTCTGATGTCACACAGCCCTGTGATGTCTGTGATCATGTGTGTCAGCTGTGATGTCACCTCTTCAGATGATGTCACAGCCTGCTCTGTGATGTCACAGCCTGGCTGATGTCAGACCTCTGTGATGTCACAGATGTCCTCTGTGATGTCATAGATCTCATGATGAGCTCCTCATCAGACTGCCCTGTGATGTCTGTGATGTCACAGCCCACTCTGTGACCTCATGTTACCAGATGATCCACTCTGTGATGTCTAGCCCACCCAGGTGAGCTCACACCAGGGAGCTTGTTCTCTCAAAAACCCCAGGCCTATGGAAACCACACAATGCCCATTGTGTGAGAAGGGGAACTGGAAGTTCAGCAGCCTCAGTGTCCTGCCAGCTCAGCCAGGCCCACTGGAACATTGGGGTGACCACCAGGGACCACCAGAGAGACCCCAGGACAGAAGAACACATGGGTAAAGGGAGGGGAAATATGTTAATGATTTTGGGAAATGATTATCATATGTGTGTTTAGTCCAGGACAATCAATGAATATGTGTGCAAAATACAGAAAATAAACAGAAACTTTCCTGTGCTCAGCATGCAGGGCTTTGGGAGGAGCTATCCCTGTGCATCCAGCTGAATAAAGAATGCTGCTCCTTAATGCTGCATTGGGGTTAAGGAGTTTTCTGTTTTACCGAATTTTTGGTGACACTCCCACTGCCAAGGAAAGCTCTGTCTGCTGCTGTTCACAAACACAGAGAGGGGCTGGTGGCAGATGTGGGGCTCAGAGGCTGCCTGGGGCACAGTGACCATGAAATAATCAAGTTTTCAATGTTCTGTGAAAGAAGGAGGGGCAGCAACAAAACTTCTGCACTGGAATTAGGAAGGGCAGACTTGGCCTATTTAGGATGCAGATTTGGGGAGTACCAAATCAGGGTCCTGATTTTTTAAGGGAAACAGCCCTTAAAAACAAAGGGGTCCAGGAAGGATGGACACATTTCAAGAAAGTAATCTTAAGGGGGAAGGAGCAGCCTGTCCCAGTGTGGCAAAAAGATGAGCAAGTGAGGAAAATGACTGTCCTGGCTGCCCATGGAGCTTTTGTGGGAACTCAGGGGAAAAAGGACCAGCAACTCAGGAAGTGTTTAAGGATGTTGTTAGGTTATACAGAAAAAAAGTTGAGAGGTGAAAGCTCAATTAGAACTTAACCTGGCAGCTTCTGTAAAAAAAAAAAAAAAAATGTTTTATAAAAATTTTATAGCAAAAGGAGGGAGAAGGAGAATTGTTACTCTTTATTGGATGCAGTGGAGAATATAGTAACTAAAGATAAGGAAAAGGCTGAGCTACTTCCTTGTTTATCTCAATTTTCAATATTAGGACAGGTTGTCCTCAGGACAAGTGTTCTCCTGAGCTGGTAGATGGGCACAGGGAGCAGAACAGCCCCTGTAATCCAGGAGGAAGCAGTTGGTGACCTGCTGAGCCACTCAGATGCTCACAGGTGTATGGGATCAGATGGGATCCATCCCAGGGGGATGAGGGAGCTGGTGGATGAGCTCCCCAGGCTGCTCTCCATCATTTACCATCAGTCCTGGCTCAGCAGGGAGGTCCCAGAGCACTGGAGGTGCCAGTGTGAGCCCATCCCCAAGAAGGGCTGGAAGGAGGATCTGGGGAACTCCAGGCCTGTCAGCCTGTCCTGGGTGCCTGGCAAGGTTATGGAACAGATCACCTTGAGTGCCATCACAGGGCACCCACAGGATGGCTGAGGGATCAGAGAGCCAGCCAGCGTGGATTTCAATATCTGCATTGATGGTCTGGATGAGGGATTGAGTCCACCATCAGAAAATTTGCAGATGACACCAAGCTGGGTGTGATTTGTGGATCTGCTGGAGGGAGGAGGGCTCTTAACAGGGGCCCTGGACAGGCTGGATCCAGGGCCCAAATCCAACAAGGTGAGGTTTAACAAGTCCAAGTGCTGGGTCCTGCACTTTCCAACAACCCCTGCAGCACTACAGGCTGGGGACAGAGTGGCTGGAGAGCAGCCAGGCAGAAAGGGACCTGCAGGGACTGATGGACAGCAGGCTGGACATGAGCCAGCAGTGTGCCCAGGTGGCCAAGAAGGCCAATGGCTCCTGGCCTGGATCAGGAATGGTGTGGCCAGCAGGAGCAGGGCAGTGATTCTTCCCCTGTGCTCAGCACTGGTTGGGCAGCACCTCGAGTGCTGTGTCCAGTTCTGGGCCCCCCAATTTAGGAAGGACATGGAGGGGCTGGAGCGTGTCCAGAGAAGGGCAACAAGGCTGGGGAGGGGTCTGGAACACAAGTCCTGTGAGGAGTGGCTGAGGGAGCTGGGGTTGTTTATCCTGGAGAAGAGGAGGCTCAGGGGAGACAAGGCAGTGTCAGGGCACAGGTTGGACTTGATGATCTCCAAGGTCTTTTCCAACCTTGCTGATTCTGGGATTCTCTGAAACCACCCTGGAGCAGTTGCAGGATGAGCCCTGGGCCTCCTCTTCAGAAGCTCCAGCAGCCCAGGTCCCTCAGCTTCTCCTGCCAGCCCCAAAGCCCATCCTGTCAGTCCTGCAGAGCCTCTGCAGCTCCTCCTCATTGCCCAGAACAGGGAGCCCCAGAGCCAGACACAGCAGCCCAGATGTGCCCCCTGGCCTGGGGTGCCTCTGGCAAGGGAGCAGCACCAGGCACTGCAGGAGCCTGCAGACAATTCCTGCAGCACTTGTAGGATGATCCTGCTGCCCCCAAGGGATGTTCCCATGGTGCCAAGTCAGGAACTGCAATGGGGAGTGGGGCCAGAGAGGAAAGGGACAAACAGGGATGGGCTGTTTGCAGGGGGAAGGGAACAGGGGTGGGCAAGAGGAAGAAATTTGTGCCAGGGAAGAGTAAAGAAAGCAAAGGTGAAGCCAAAGAAAATGCTGAGGGGCAGTTTGGGGGTGGCTGCCAGGCAGCCCTGGCTCTGAGCAACAGCGTCTGCAGTGGGACAGGAAACTCCCAGCTGATGGGAACAAACTTTCTGGCTGAGTGCAGAGGCCAGGACAAAGCTGAGTGGTTTCCCTGGTGTCCCCAGCCCTTGCTGGCCCCAGGGGCTGATGGCATTTGTGCTCCCTCAGGTTCATGTCCCCACAGCAACAGCATGGGGGCTCCTCCTGCCTGCTGTGTGCAATGCAAACAGGGGCTGCTGAGCCAGTGCTGCCGTGTCTGTGCCTGCAAGGATGGGGCACCTGTGTGAGCTGGGGAGAGGCCAGGGCTGCAGAGGGGGGGGTTGTTGGCAGCTCCATGAGGACGCTCTGGGACGCTGCCCTGGGCTGTCCAGCGCACTGGGGATGGATCAGCCCCTGCTCTGCTGCTCCTTCCTGTCTGCCCCAGGGCCCTTGCAGAGCCCCAGCCATGCTGTTTGCCCCAGCCTGCCCATGGCCAGCCTGGGGCTGCTCACGGGTTTTCTGTGCTGAGCATTGGCCTGGCCGTGTTCTTGAGAGAGCCTGGGCAAGGAGCCTGGGAGCCCCCAGGGCCTGGCCTGAGGCGTCAGCGCTGCCCCAGCAGTGCCCATGGCCTGTCCCTGCTGCAGCCCTGGCACTGCCACCCCAGGGCTGTGCCCGGCCCCGAGAGCACTCAGGCCCTACAGCAACACCAGGGCCACCAGGGCAGTGGGGCAGGGCCATGGCAGCAGCACTGGCAACACCAAGTGCTGCTGCTGCTGCTGGGCACAGCTGCTGAGCCAGCACTGATCTGCCCCCAGCTCTGCACACAGACATTGCTGCTGCAGCTCCAGAGAAGGCAACAAAGGGCATCTCTGCAGAAAACTCTGCTGGGAGATCCTTTAGTTCCTTTAAAGCCACCAAGAACACAGCCCCTCATTGACACAGTCTGTGGCCACAGGGAAGGTGGAGAGAAACAAAATGAGAAATGGCACAAACAATGACATTTCTTTTGTGGACAATATGAAAAACCTAAAACAAAAAAAAAAAACCACAAAATGAAACCAACAAGAAGTATAAAAAGATGTTTTTTATTACAAGTGATTTGCAGAAATTGGCCAGCAGTTTAATGTTTCTGAAACCATCCAGTCATCAGTCTCCACACTGCAGCCTTGAGCTCCTGGTTCCTCAGGCTGTAGATGATGGGGGTTCAGGGCTGGAGGCACCACTGAGTACAGAACTGACAGGGAAGCCAGATCCAGGGATGGGGAGGACATGGAGGGGGGCTTCAGGTAGGCAAAAATGCCAGTGCTGAAAAAACAGGAGACCACAGCCAGGTGAGGGAGGCAGGTGGAAAAGGCTTTGTGCCGTCCCTGCTCAGAGGGGATCCTCAGCACAGCCCTGAAGATCTGCACATAGGAGAAAACAATGAACACAAAACAGCCAAATGCTAAACAGGCACTAACAGCAAGAAGCCCAAATTCCCTGAGGTAGGATTTGGAGCAGGAGAGCTTGAGGATCTGGGGGATTTCACAGAAGAACTGGCCCAGGGCATTGCCATGGCACAGGGGCAGGGAAAATGTATTGGCTGTGTGCATGAGAGCATTGAGAAAGGCACTGGCCCAGGCAGCTGCTGCCATGTGGGCACAAGCTCTGCTGCCCAGGAGGGTCCTGTAGTGCAGTGGTTTGCAGATGGACACGTAGCGGTCGTAGCACATGATGGTCAGGAGGGAAAAGCTCTGCTCCAAGGAAAAAAGAAAAAAAAAGCTGTGCAGCACATCCAGTGTAGGAGATGTTCCTGGTGTCCCAGAGGGAATTGTGCATGGCTTTGGGGACAGTGGTGCAGATGGAGCCCAGGTCAGTGAGGGCCAGGTTGAGCAGGAAGAAGAACATGGGCGTGTGCAGGTGGTGGCCGCAGGCTGGCGCTGATGATGAGGCCGTTGCCCAGGAGGGCAGCCAGGAGATGCCCAGCAAGAGGCAGAAGTGCAGGAGCTGCAGCTGCCTGCGTGTCTGCCAATGCCAGCAGGAGGAAGTGCCTGATGGAGCTGCTGTTGGACATTTGCTGGGGGCTGCACATGGGGACCTGTTCATGGAGAAAAGGACAGTGAAGAGTTTGAGGAGATACCTGTAACCAAAATCAAAGCCATTTCCCATACACCCTTCTCTGGAACACACAGACATGATCTTTTCTGTTAAAGAGTTCTGAGGTTTTCTTTTTAAGCTCCCCCATATCTCTCCTGGTATTCTTGGATATCAGAAACCCTCAGCATTTCTGCTGCCCTCTGGGAGAACAGAGTGCAAGTTCCCTGAGGCAAAGATAATGAGTGGAGACTGAGGGAGATGGTCTGTCATTCTGACCTGTTTAGAGTTTTTCTGGGCTTTAACTTTTCTTGGAGGGTGATCACCTTCCCATGTTTCCCCTTAAATGTCCCCAGGTACTGCTGAGAGCAGATGGACCACAGCCCAGCTCCACATTTGTAGCCAAGGACTCACATTGCTCATTTCACCAACCCAGCAGCATTTTCAGTGTCACAACACCTCTGCCTTTCCCCATCAATCTTATAACTCAGAGATGCTCTAGGACAGGTTTGCACCCTGGATTGAAGCTCCCAGCTTGGACTGAAATCTCAGGGAGACTTCCAAGTGTCCTTATGATGGCATTGGATGAAGGGAGATGCAGCTCCTTCCCTGGCTGCACTGACAGCATTGCCCAGAGCCGGGCACTGGGGACAGCGTCACCCTGAGCCAGCTGTGCCCCTGCCAGAGCCCCCAGGGCCGGGCAGCTGCTCCCAGCCCTGTGCTCTGCAGAGGAACTGGGCCCAGGGCTGCAGAGCTGCCCCATGGCTCTGCTGCAGCTCTGCCTGCACAGGAGGGGCTGCACGCCATTTTGGCCCTGAGGGCAGAGGCTGGGCTGGGGCACAGGAGGGGGGCTTGTTCAGAGGAGGGGCTGCACTGAGGGGATCCTGTGGGCATCTCTAAACTCTCCCTGCCACAGCATTGCTGGGTTTTTTTTTCTCTCATTGCCTGATCTTCTCTCTGCTTCCTGGAGATTTTCCTCCTGCAGGTGTTTCCCTGTGCCTGATCTCTCCCTGCCAGCACCCACAGACCCCAAATCTCTGTGCACTCTCCTTGGCCTGACAGAACCCTGCCTGTTTGCAGGGCACTGCTGGGGGGCAGGTTCTGTTTGCAGCTTGGAGAAAGGACAGCTCAGCCTGAGCCTGATGGGTCCAGCAAAGGTGATGCTGGTGCTGTCCATGGGCAGAGTGGCTGAAAGCACATTAGGGATCTCCTGTGAACCTATTGATCACTAAAAGTAACAGTTCAGATGTCTCAGGCATTTTCAAAATTTAATAACTAATAATTCATAATCAATATTTAATATTTATCCTCCATCCCTTCTCCAATAGTAGAAAACTGAATACTAAGTCTTGGGAAATATCCTCATTTTAATAAAAATCCTAGTCTTGGAAATATTCTATGACTGACCAGAACCCCTCAGCATGTCAGAGCTTCATGAGCATTTCACCTCCCCTGCACCAGAAATATTCAGAGTTGTACTCACAGGGTCTGTAGGCATTGGGATGTTCCAGCTTTAGGAGATGGCTCCAGGAGCTGCAGCTGCATTGTCCTGCAGCCAGAGGTTCCTGTGCCAAGGGCTGGCAGTGATTGTGCCCCAGGCACTTCTCAGCACCTTCCCAGCCCTGACTGATTGAAGCTCTCTGTGCCTCTGTGCTGTGCCCGGGCTGGCTGCAGGCAGTGCCCCAGCCCTGCTGGGCTGGCAGAAGAGCTGCTCATCAAGAGAAATGTGCTTTTGAAGCTCTTCTTGGTTACCAGGAGCTGCCTCTGTGCCAGGAGCCCAGCCCAGCTCAGCAGCACAGACACAGCACAAGGACTTTAATGAGCCTCTGGGGCTTTGTGCTCAGGCCCCTGAACATCAGTCCCTGAGAGGGAGCTGAAGAAACCTCTCCAGAACTCCAAGTCAGAATCCAACTCCAAAGTTTCTTGGACTTTTAATGGGTCCCACTGAGGGACATGACTGAGAAAGTGTCCCCAGGCCCCAGGCAGAGCAGAGAACTGCAGGCAGTGATGACAGGTGGGGACAAAGAGAAGCCAAGTCTTGGTGCCCTGGGGCACAGCAGGGTCTGTGCCAGCAAGGGCTGGGAGGAGACACCTTGTCCTGAGGCCCTGGGGCCTCCTGGCACAGCCCCAGCCAGGCTGGGCACTGTCAGCCCCTTGTCCTGCCCTCAGCATCCCCCCCAGCCCACATCCCAGTGGCCTCAAGGATCTGCTGGAAGGAGTCCCTGGGGAGCCTTGCTCAGCAATGGCCCTGGGGGCTCCTGAATGCTCCCTGCAGGGACTGCAGGTTTTTCAAAGGACTTTGGGTTTGGCTTTTGCCTTGGAGTCTCTGAGAGGTTTGTGCAATCATGGCCTCCAATTATCTGCTGTAATTAGTCCCTGGAGAGGCTTTGTCAGTAACACACTCAGTGGGGCTCATTAATACTTCAAGGTACTTCAGTTATTTTAAGGTACTTGGTGCTTCCCTTTTGATCCAGACTCTGTGAGAGGTTTGTGCAATCATGGTCCCAATTATCTGCTCTAATGAGTCTCTTGAGAGCTTTGTACTGACACTCAGTGGAGCTCATATAATACCTTGAGATACTCAACGTTTTTAAGGTACTTTGGATTTTCCTTCCCACACTGAGTCTCTGAGAGGTTTTTGTGCCATCCTGGCCTCCAGTTCTCTCCTCCAAGGAGTCCATGAGGGGCCTGTGTTGGGGATGGACCTCAGTGGGACCCATTCATTCTCTGAGACACTTTGGGGTTTTCTTCTGACTTTGACTCCTCTCAGGCCCTGAGGTTGGTTCCAGGTGTTATGTTTTCCCAATTACCCTCTCATAAAAAAACCAAACCATATTTGAGATAGCAGGAAATTTTAATTGAATAATTTAGAAAATATATAAATAAGGGATAATTTGGTTCAAATAATGGCGCATAAGCAAAAAAATAACTGCGGGGTATGGAGGGCAGGGCTCTTGGACCCATGCCACCTTGCGTATGGCTTGCCAAGTGAAGATTCTTCCTTATATGCCATGTGCCGATACCATCTCCTCCCATTTTCGGTTCGTCATATTTCTACCTCTGCCCTCATTACCACCTTTACTGTGCATGTGCCACTATTCTGTCTGGTGGTTGCAGAAGTCTTTGGGGGTCGTAATTTGATGAAGATTTGTAGTCTTCTTCTTTGTAGTTTAATTCACCTTTGGGTTACACACGCGCACCAAGCCAGTACAATGTATGCCAAGACTTACGTATCACATCTAAATATCAAGGCAATAAATCCCTTATAATTAGCATTTTTCTGGGACCCAACCAGTTTTTCCCTTCTTTCTGCTCATTTTTAGCAACTGTCTTGTCCTTGAGAACATCTGCCAGGAGGGGGATGGAGCCCCTCCTCTCCCTTTCTTCTTCGGCATTACAACTTTTAACTGTTTTATTATTCCCAAATATTAATTATTATATGATAAATATCGATTACTGTTTCAATTTTATCAGCACAAATCATACCTATTTACCACACCAGTAATTCCAGATGCACCGCACCTCTAAGATCGGTGACTTAGGGATTTTTTAGACACTCAAAAAAATACCATGAGCCACACACAGTTTTCCTTCCCCTGGTTTTACAGGAAGGCAACACTGGAGATGTAAGTGCAGTGCTAGGGTCAGGTAGGAATCATGCCCCAAGGGAAGGTGTCCCGACAGTGTTTGCCCCTCAGCAAGGCCAATGCACAGCAGCAAGCGAGGGGATTGCTGTGCCCGTGTGCAGGAGTCAGGGCTCTGCATCTGGGCTCAGCGCTGCAAAGTTCCCGTGTTTGGACAGACGAAGGGCCGTCCCCGCATGGGGCTCGAACGTGGGGCTCGTGGGATGAGCGGGAACGGACACGGGACGAACGGCCCCGGTGCTTCAGTTGCAGTGGCAGCAGCAGCGCAGCAGCAGCAGCGGCGGCAGCAGCGGCAGCAGCAGCGGGCAGCAGCAGCGGCGGCAACAAATATTTAGAAAACAGATATTTCTCTTCTCTTTCTTTCTTTCTTTCTCTTTCTCTTTCTCTCTTTCTGTCCCTTTCCCCCGTCAGGCACCCTTCTCTCGGGGTCCCTTGCCCGGCGTCCCCTCCTCTCCCCGCCTCCTTCTCCCCTGCCGGGCCGGGCCATGCCCCCGGCCGCCCCTGAGCCCCCCTGGCAGGGGCTGCCCCGTACCCATGGTTGGTGTATCGTCCCCTGAGGCCTGTCTCGCCTCCGCCCGGCTCTGGCCGCACTGGCGGTGGCGCTGCTGGGCGGGCATCAGTGCCTGGGGCGGTCTGGCATCGCCGCCAGCTCCGCCTGGCCGAGCCCGGCCCGGACCAGGCAGGGCGCCCGCCAGTTAAAAGCCGGCCCCCGGCTCCTCCAGGGCCCGCGGAGGACAAAGGGCCCGGCCGCTTGCCGCCTCCGCTGCGGCTTCCCTGGCCCGAGCTCCGCCGCTCGGCAGCGAAGACAGGAAGGAGCCTCCAAGCTGGTTGTTAGGGAGCGAACGCCTGGGCATGGCCGGCCAGGGGCGGGTGAGGGGCGCTCGGGGGCAGTGCTGGCCTGGGCCGGGAGCTGAGAGCCGCGTCGCCCGCAGGAAGGCGCAGGAGGCCCTGCAGGAGCGGCACCGGCTGGGCTCGCTGCTGGGGCGCGCTCCAGGCACAGCCATGGAGCAGAGACCCCGAGAGTGCCCAAGCTGGCCTGGGTGGAGGAGGAGGAGGAGGAAGAAGGCCCTGGAGCCCCCAGCACAGGGGAGATTGAAGAGGTGGTGCCGTTCCATCCACCGCAGGAGGGTGAGTGGCAGAGCTGGGCTGCAGGGCTGGAGCCTGCAACCAACTTGGCCCCATCCCATCCCATCCATCCCCCATCCCATCCCATCCCATCCCCCATCCCATCCCATCCCATCCCATCCCATCCCATCCATCCCATCCCATCCCATCCCATCCCATCCCATCCCATCCCCTGGGAAATGCCCACGGACAGGATGGAAGAGGGCCGGGCAGACACCCTGCAGTGGCCGTGCTCCATCCCCCTGAGCATCCCGGGGCTCCCTGCCTGGGCAGTGCAGGGCTGGGCTGTGTTCTCCGGCCTCTCCCGCAGCCCCTCAGCTCTGGCTGCGCTCGCTCTTTGCCAGATGCAGCCCTGGAGTGCACACAGGACCAGGAACGCACCCATGGCCTCTTCTGCAGAACAGCGCAGGTACCTGCAGCCACCCCCACCTGGGCTGGGCCTGCTGTCCCTGCTCAGCCCAGCACCGTGCTTGGAGCACTCCATGCAACATCCCCGGCTTCTTGCCCTTCTCCTACAGATCGTTTGCAACTTTATCAGGAGCACTCAACAGGAAGAGACCAGCACCATGGGCACTGGGCTCAGAGCACACTCAGAGCTCCTCAAGCATGAGACCAGTGCCACCCTGCTGGATTTGCTCCTGGAGAAGGATGTTGCCAGGCCAGAACAAGTGAGCAGCCTGGGGCCAAACTTCAATTCCCCCATGGTCAGGTGGCTTCCCAAGCCACGCCTGCAGGTCCCTGGGAGCCTTTGAGGCCATGGCAGTGTGCTGGGAAGGGAAGCACTTCTCTGGGGACCCTGGGGACATTGCTCCCTCTGGCAGCTTTCCAAGTCTCCCCGTGCCTTCTCCAGGTGCCTGCCATGGTGAGGAACATCCACCAGTGGCTCCTGGCCAATCAGTTTGCTGAGCACAGGCTGAACAGGACCCTGCTGGATCTCACAGAAGCACAGCCCGCTGACGTAGTGGTGACGCTCCTGCGTGTGGCCCCATCCTGTGACAGGTATGGGGCCCACCTGCCCAGGGGGCTCAGGCCTCCCCAGCCCATCACCCTGTACCGCCTGGCCCAGGTGTGTGAGCAGCAGAGAGTTCCAGGGCCCTCTGGCTGCTGCCTTTCCCAGCCCCTGGCACATCAGCCCCCGAGCCTGCTGCCATGCTCCCTCGCTGCCCCTCAGGGCTCTGTCCCCACAGGGCTGGGCTGCCTGCCTGCTGCTGGCGAGTGGCAATGGGCAGAGGCAGAGCTGGCAGCCACCTCAGGTCCCCACTGCTGCCCAGGCCACGGTGCTGTGTCTGAGACCTCCCTGAGACAGAGCTCTAACCCCGCAGAGCTGCCATGGCCATGTGGAAGACCATCATGTGCTCGCCCAGGACTGCGGAGCCAGCGCAGCTGATACTCCTGGATGTGCTGGGGAGCTGGCCAGAGTGCAGCACGGGCACCTCTGATGGGGACGAAACGGGTGTCTTTGGCCTGGCTGTGAGTTTCTGTAACTGGCCTTTGCTGGCCCCAAGGCTGCCTCTCCAGCAGCTCTCCATCCTCCTTCCCCCACTGCATCTCCCTGCCGCAGGCGCTGGGCTGAAACCTGGCCCAGGGGCAGCTTCAGGCCCACCAGGCCCCGTGCTCCCCCTGCCTCTCTCCGGGCCTCTCCCTGCCCTGCTCGGGCCCTGCCACACGGACACCTCGGCACTGAGCGCTGTCTCGGGGGGCTTTGTCCCTTGCAGGCAACCGTGGTGATGTGGAAGATCCTCCAGGTGCCCTGTGTCCCACATATAGTGACGGTGTATTTCCCCGCCTCTTTGTGCATCTGCTCTTCCAAGTGTTCTTCAGCACTCTGGAGGTGCCAGAGGAGGTCGATACCTTGTGGAAGGGATGCCAAGAGGAATATGGCCTTGCCACCAGCCCCAACAGGTGCTCCATCCCACTCCTCCTGTTCCTGCCATGTCCCTGGGCAGGAGCCAGTGCTCCCAGCGTGACCTGGGCTTTGCTGTGCACACAGGTTTGCAGTGCAGACCCTGAAGTCCCTGCTCTGCCAAATGCAGTGTGAGGATGTGGTGGTGGCAATGGAAGGCAAGTGTGGCTGGGACACGCTGCTGTGTGCTGACACCCACCACTATGCCGTGGGTCTGCTGGCCAGGTGAGACCCCTGCTCCCCACTGCCCCTGACATTTGTGCTCTGTGCCCAGGGTGCTCCACACAGTCCCTGTGGTCATCCCTGTGGTCGTGGGCCAGAAGGCCTTGTCACTGAGGGATGGCCAAGCAGACAGGCTGGGAGAGGAGGGTGCCCAGGAGCAGCTGCCTCCTCAAAGGGCCCAGGGCCCCTTGCAGGATGCTGGGGAAAGACCAGAACTCTGTGAGTCAGTCCTGGCAGAGGTTTGTCCCCCTGGCCCACAGTTTTGGTTCCTTTTTCTCCTGCCAGGGAGATGTGCTGTGTCTCCATCCCTTGTGTTCCCGGATCACTTGCCACCTGCTCCGGCTGCTCAGCACACAGGAGCCACGCTGGGAGCTGCCCGCCCTGGCGTTCCTTGTGGAGGTGAGCCTGAAGGCCAGTGCTGCCTGGCTGAGCTGCCTCCCAGCTCTCTGCCCTCTGGAGCCGCAGCTGCCTGGGACGGTGCCCCATACCCTGTGCTGCTGCCTGGGCCCAGCCCTGTGTGGCTCCGGGCTCCTTGCCAGGTCCCTGTCACTGCCCTGTGCCTTTCAGGTCCTCGAGTGCCTGGACTTGAGTGAACGTGTTGCTAACAGAGTCCTGAAAATCTTGTCAAGGCAGCTGCAGAGCGAGTGCAGGGAGAGGCATCGCCTGGCCCTCAGGGCCCTCCTGGTGTTCATTGAGGAGCCCTCAATGGTGAGTGGGGGCAGTGGCTGAGGCTGAGCTGGGGAATGCAGTCGCTTGGGCAAACTGCACCTTTGGGTGCTGGGGCAGCTGCTCCCAGCTCTCCTGCCTCCCAGTTCAGCTGCTCAGTGCTTTTTTTACAGGTCTTTGTCCTCTGGGCCCTGCAGCAGCAGAATGATGTTTCACAAACTTGTGTTCCAGCAGACCACAAAAAAATGGAGCCTGACTGAAAGTCTTGTGGAGCTCCTGTGGGATGCAGATGGAGAGATGTTAGGATGACAGTCTCCGCTACTCAACTCTATCATCTTGGATGGTGACCGCTGCTGCCCACCCCCATCACCCTGCAGCTGGCTTGAGGCGCTCCTGCCACTCTTTGACCACGTAAGGCTCACTGCGCCCCAGCCACGGCCACTGGCTGCTGCCTGGACACTTTGTGCCCTGTGCATTTGCAGGCCTGTGCAAGCTGAGGCCCATGCAGCCGATGCTGAGGGTCTTTTCTTCCTTTCATACAGGACTATAGCCAGGTGCAGTTGTACTCCATGTTCATCTTCCAAACATTGGTGATTTTTCCACAGGAAAAAAAAAAAAGGCCCTGAAGACACCACGTGCACCAGAGCCTGCTCCCCCTCTTCTTCCACTGCCATGATGAGAACAGGCGTGTGGCAGAGGTGAGGACTCGTGGGCTGCTGCTGTCCCCTCCAGGCTCTGGCTGCTTCCTGCCCTGCGCCTGCTGGGCTGCAGCCTCCTCCAGGCCTTGGCACAGGGACCTGTGGGTCCCTGTGCCCTTAAAGGTGCCATCTCCAGGTCTCTGCTGCTCTCCAGGCTTCTCAGGAAACGCTAATTTGTTCAGATGAGTTCCTGAACAGGAAGGATCTTGAAAGACTGGTGAGGAGCCAGAATCTGGAGGTTTAGCTGAGGCCTGGTAAGGACGGCCTGCAAGCCCCAGCCTCAGCCTGGAGAAGGCCCCTGAAACAGCGGTGCTCAGTGCAGGAAGGGCTGGCAGCTGTGCCCTGCCCAGTGCTGCAGCCAGGGGGCCAGGTCCTGGGGCCCGGCCCAGCTTCCTTGGATGGGTCCCCGGGCTCACCTCCAGGCTCCTGTGGGGCTGAGCTGGGTGCCCATGGAGAGCCCCCAGCCCAGCTGGGCTGAGCCTGCCCAGTGCACCCTCCTGCCGCTCTCTGTGCTGGCAGGGGACAGGGAAACCGGCAGCCGAGCACCTGAAATGGGCCAAATGCAGTACCTGGAGAGCCAGGATTCCTTATGCCTCCTTGCGGCGGCCGTCAGGTTCATGGGTGAGCCCGAGCCGGGCTGTCCCCTCCCCGGCCCGTTAAGCTGGCCCGGCCCGCCTGCTGCCCGGCAGCGCCAGGGGAGTATGATAAGATCCGTGGAGCCCGCCCTGGGCCTGGGCATGCCTGCTGCCGCCTCTGCCGGCAGCCGTGCCCTGGGGCGGCAGCGTGCGGCAAGGGCCGGGCTGAGCCCTGCCGGGCCAGCAGCCGATGTGGCCACAGCGCCGGCAGCGCCCCGCTGGCAGGGAGCTGTGCCGCTGGGGCCCGTGACAGGCTCTGTGTTCACAGGCATGGCCGGGCGGCACCTGAGGGGCAGCAGCAAGAGCTGCAGCTGATCTGCACTGGTGAGTGAGGGCAGCGGGCTGACCTAAGGGGCTGTGGGGAGCTGCAAGCCCTGCCCGGCTGCGGAGGGCTCTGCTCCTGTGGGCAGAGCACACTGAGCTTTCAGGGCCATTGGTGGCCAGCAGCTTTGGGCTGATCCCCTTGCTCCCTGCTCCCTCCTGGCCATGGCAAGAGCCGGCTGGGATGGCCCTTGCAGGGGGCTCTCCTGGGCTCCCCGCAGATCCAGCTCTGACCGTGCCTCTGTTCCTCTCTCTTGCAGCCCTGGAGCGCCTGACGGAGGACATGAGCAGTGCCGTGTCACAGCTGGCACTTGAAACACTGCATGTCCTCCAGGCAATCCAGCGTGGGCGATATTCCACCATCCAGAGGCTGCAAGATCAGCTGCGCAGGGCATGGAGGACTCGGCCTCGCCTGTTGGGGCTCGACTGTCTGCTCTGCCGGAGGCCTGAGGAGCAGAGCTGATCTGGGAGGCTCTCTCAGCTGGGGCAGCCTGAGCCAGGGGTAATTTTCCTTTTCTTGAGGATTTTTCTTCTTTCCCATTTTTTATCTAGATTGTAAATAAATAAATTCTAGAGTAGATATAATTATATATATTATTATAGATTATATATTACTGTAAAGAAATCAATTCTAGAATGTGTTATGATACACAGACTGCCAGGAGCTTTTCTTTGCTGCCCAGGGTCTGCAGGGCAAGAGGCAGGCAAAGGGTGTTTGGGGGTGCCTGTGCTCAGCAGCACAGCAGGCTGAGGGGTCCTGAGGCCCTGAAGGGGGAAAAGGGTGCTCGTGCTCAGCCAGCTGCCCAGGCGTGCAGTGGGCAAGGGGAAATGGCCAGAAGCCCCTTGGCCTTTGGTGGTTCTGCTGAAGCCTTTGTGCTGCCGCCAGAGCGGCTGGGCAGGGGCCGGAGCTGTGGGGATCCCTGCCAGAGCAGGGCCTGGAGATGACCACAAGCCCTGTGCCAGGCAGGGAAGCGCCATCCGTGTCCTCGTGCCCATGTGCTGCTGGCTGCGTTGCTGAGGGCTCCCAGGTGCCTCTGGATGGGGCTGCTCTGGAGCTGCTGTGGGGCTGCGGCGCTGCTGCCGGGCAGCTTGGCCGGGCTGGGGCAGAGCCTGAGGGGCTGGGGCGCTGGCAAGCCCTGAGCAATTGGCTGGCAGAGGCCATAAGCAGCCCTTGTTTGCTTTGGGATCACCATGATTTTGGGGGCAGTGCAGGGGGGGAGAGAGAAAGTGTGGGCTTCCCTCACCCATGGCTGGGTTTTTCCCTACCATGTAGGAGTTGGGCCTTCCTCAAGGCCCTGACAGAGATCAGAGTTTTTCCCATTTTTCTTGTTTTCCCTTTTTGCATCTAATCTCTTTTCAAGAATGTGTTGTTTGTTTTTCCAGAGGAAGCATTCTAGGTGGTCCAGTGTGGATGGGGAAGTGCTTGGGAGCAGCTGTGGCGTGGAGGGGCTGTGCCCTTGGAGAAGGCTGAGGACATGGTTTGGGAGCAGCTTTTCTTCCAGCCGTGGCTGGCTGCAGGTGGGTCCCTGTGTGCTTGGCAGGGTGGGATCAGAGCTTTTGGGAGCTGGCAGCGAGGCACAGGAGCATCATGGCTCTGGGCAGCTGCTGAGGGCTGGATGTGCTGTGCCCTGGCTGCAGGCTGGGCACATGTGCTGCCCTCCTGCTCTGCTGCCAAAGGCAGCAGGGATGGGCAGCTCTGGGCACAGCTCTGGGCACAGCCAGCATGGCCTGGGCACCTCCAGGCTCTGGCACAAGGGGACAGGAGCCTGCCACAGGCTGACGGGCACTTCTGCTCTCTCCTTGCAGCCGGGCTCTGCGTGCTGAGGCTGCTCTGGGCTCTGCCCAGGGCTCTGCTGGGCTCAGCCCTGGATCTTGAAAGCTGGGCTGGCTCTGCCCTCACATTGACCTGCTCTGACAGCTTTGCATCAGACGAGCCTGTTGTGAGCACAGCGCCTGAGCTTTCTGCTTTGGCAGGTGAGTGAGACTCTGCTGCAGGCCCAGAGATTGCAGCTGGGGACACCCATCCAACTGGCAAGAACCCAAACTCTCCACAGTCCCAGCTGAATGCCTGGATCTGCACAGGGTGTTTTGTCTGTGCCATTCTTCCTTCTTGATTGGCTGGAATTGTGCAATTGCACTTTGTTCCTCCTCTGGAAGTGCCTGAGTGGACCAAAGCTGGTGAGTGGGCCGTGTTCCTGAGGCAGTGCAGTCTGGAGCTGGTGGATGGAGAATTGCCCTTCTGCACTGCAAAACAAGAGCAATAAGCCCATAGTGGGACTTTGTGTCTCTAAGAAATCCCTGACAGTTTCAAAGGGAATGTGCAGCTCATTCCCAGGCTGAGAAGGAAGGTCATCTTCTAAAGGATTTGGGCTTTGACAAAGTTTCCATTCCAAGTCCTGCTTGGAGCTGGAAGGGCACAAAGCAATTTCCTTTTGCTTTGACCACAATTTCAAATACCAATGTTGGAAACAAAGCCCAAAATCTTTTAAAAGGTTGCTGAGGTCAGTAAGATGGATCCATGCCATCAGCACATTTACAATGGAAATAACTGAGCAAAAATCCAATGGATCAAATGAATGCAAAGAGGGCAACTTTGCATTTATCTTAGCGATTTTTTTCACTAACATTATGGCTGGACAGTTTTTCAAACACTTGAATTTTAATCCTTATCCGCCAGGCATTTTCAGAGCTGGCCTTTGGTGCATCCAAGGGGGAAAGAAGGCCCAGGGTGGACAGCATCCCCTGAAGATCCCTGTTGTCCTGGAACGAGGGTGAGGCAGAGATCCAAACTGAGGTTCTCAGCCCCCAGATCCCATAATCCCACCCCTGCCATCCCATTCCATCACATGCCATCCCTGCCACCCCATCCAGGCACATGGCATCCCATCCCATCCCTGAATCCCTGGTATCATCCCATCCCAAAATCCTCCCTGGGGACAGCCCATGGACAGCTCCCAGGGGCTGGGACAGCCCACAGCCCACCTTTCCCATGCTGTGCCCATGGGGGATCCCCATCCTGCCATTCCCTGGGACATGAGTTTGCGGCCAGGACAGCACCCCCCTCAGCTCAGCCCCCATCTTTGCCAACTCCACAGCCCGGCCTCCCTGCCCTCAGCCAGCCTGTGCCCTTGCAGCGTGCAGCAAAAGGGTCTGTGAACCAACCCATTCCCATCCCCAGCCGGGCTGGGCCTGTTGTCACTGCCAGGCCAGGGTCTGCAGGGCAGTCCATGCAACATTCCTGGCTTCTTGCCCTTTTGCTGCAGATGGTTGGCACATTCATGAAGAGGATTCGGGAGGAAGCGACCAGCGGCATGGGCAGCGTTCTCAGAGCGTACCCTCCCCTCTTCAAAACCAAGACATGTGCTGCCCTGCTGGATATGCTTGTGGAGGAGGGTCCTTCCAGTCCAAATCAAGTAAGCAGCCTGTGGCCTGGCTTCCGTCCTCCCAGCAATTGCTTGGCCTCCCAAGGCACGCCTGCTGCTCACTGGAAGCCTTGAGGCCATGGCAGCGTGGTGGCAAGGGAAGTAATTTTCTGGGGCAGCTGGGCACATTACTCCCTCTGGCAGCTTCCCAAGTCTCCCCTGCCTCCTCCAGGTGCCCGCCATGGTCAGGTACATCCACCAGTGGCTTGCGGCCAACGAGTTTCCTGAGTACAACCTGTACAGGCCCCTTCTGGATCTGACAGAGGCACAGCCCGCTGATGTGGTGATGGCTCTCCTGCGTGTGGCCCCATCATGTGACAGGTAAGGGGCCCACGTGCCCACAAGGCTCAGGGCTCAGCAGCCCATCACCCTGTACAGCCTGTCCCAGGTGTCTGACACTCAGAGAATTCCAGGGCCCTCTGGCTCCTCCCTTTGCCCGCCCTGGCATGTCAGGGCTGGGCTGCCTGTGTGCTGAGGGACAGGGGGCAGGGCGGGCAGCCAGCTCAGCTCCCCGCTGCGGCCCAGGCCAGAGTGCTGTGTCCCAGACCCCCCTGAGACAGAGCTCTTTCCCCACAGAGCTGCTACCACCATGTGGAAGACCATCATGTGCTCGTGCAGGACTGCAGAGCCAGCCATGCTCGTACTCCTTGACGTGCTGGCCAACTGGCCAGAGCACAGCACGTGCACCTCCGATGGGGACCACACGGCTGTCCTTGCCCTGGCTGTGAGTTTCTGCAACTGGCCTTTGCTCACCCCAAGCTCACCTCTCCATCAGCTCTCCATCCTCCCTCCCCCACGGTGTCTCCCTGCCTCAGGCACTGGGCTGAAACCTGGCTGGGGGGCAGCTTCAGAGCCACCAGGCCCGGTGCTCCCCAATGTGTCTCCGCTGGCCTCTCCTTCCCACGCTCGGGCTCAGCCACACGGACACCTCGGCCCTGAGCTTGGGCTGCTCTGTCCTTTGCAGGCCACTGTGGTGATGTGGAAGATCCTCCAGATGCCCTGTGTCCCACATGTAGCGACCGTGCATTTCCCCGCCTCTTTGTGCACCTGCTCTTCCAAGTGCTCTTCAGCACCTTGGATATGCCAGAGGCGGCCGATACCTTCTGGAAGGGATGCCAGCAGCAACACGGCCTTGCCATCGACCCCAACAGGTGCTCCATGCCAGTCCTCCTGTCCCTGCCACGTGCCCAGGGCAGGAGCCAGTGCTCCCAGCGTGACCTGGGCTTTGCTCTGCACACAGCTTTGCAGAGCAGACCCTGAAGGCCCTGCTCTGCCGACTGCACTATGAGGATGTGGTGGCGGCAATGGAAGACAAGCGTGGCTGGGACACGCTGCTCTGTGCTGACACCCACCACTGTGCTGTGGGCCTGCTGGCCAGGTGAGACCCCCCAGCTGAGGAGGCATTTGTGCTCCCCAGTCCCGTACCTTTCTGGTGCTGGGCCCAGCATTTGTGCTCTCCAGAGTCAGGGCTCCTCAGAGGCTGTCTCCATCTGGCCAGCCCACCCCCTTTTATCCCAGTTACCTTTACTAGCTACAGCTGCAGCCCAATGAAGGACATGGCAGCTCCAGCCCATCAAGCATAACTAGGATCTGCTGGGGCAAAGATATTCAGATACAATACATATATAATTTGCATGGACTCAAAGACCACTTACACAGTACATATATTTTAACGGCCTCCTATAGGGGGCGACAAGGGACGGCCAAGGAGACTGCAAAAGGCTGGGAGAGGAGCGTGCCCAAGAGCAGCCACCGCCCAGATGGCTGGGTTTTTCCCTACCATGTAGGAGTTGGGCCTTCCTCAAGGCCCTGAGAGCGATCAGAGTTTTTCCTATTTTTCTTGTTTTCCGTTTTTGCATCTCATCTCTTTTCAATAATATGTTGTTTGTTTTTCCAGAGGAACCATTCTAGGTGGTCCAGTGTGGATGGGGAAGTGCTTGGGAGCAGCTGTGGCGTGGAGGGGCCGTGCCCTTGGAGAAGGCTGAGGACATGGTTTGGGAGCAGCTTTTCTTCCAGCCATGGCTGGCTGCAGGTGGGTCCCTGTGTGCTTGGCAGGGTGGGATCAGAGCTTTTGGGAGCTGGCAGCGAGCACAGGAGCATCCCGCTCTGGGCAGCTGCTGAGGGCTGGATGTGCCGTGGCTGGCTGCAGGCTGGGCACATGTGCTGCCCTCCTGCTCTGCTGCCAAAGGCAGCAGGGATGGGCAGCTCTGGGCACAGCTCTGGGCACAGCCAGCATGGCCTGGGCACCGCAGGCCTTGGCACAAGGGGACAGGAGCCCTCAGCTGACGGGCACTTTCTGCTTTCTCTCCTTGCAGCCGGGCTCTGCGCGTGCTGAGGCTGCTCTGGGCTCTGCCAGGGCTCTGCTGGGCTCAGCCCTGGGCCCAGCTGGGCTGGCTCTGCCCTCACATTGCTCTGACAGCTTTGCATCAGACGAGCCCGTTGTGAGCACAGCGCCTGAGCTTTCTGCTTTGGCAGGTGAGTGAGACTCTGCTGCAGGCCCAGAGATTGCAGCTGGGGACACACATCCAATTGGCAAGGACCCAAACTCTCCACAGTCCCAGCTGAACGCCTGGATCTGCACAGGGTGTTTTGTCTGTGCCATTCTTCCTTCTTGATTGGCTGGAATTGTGCAATTGCACTTTGTTCCTCCTCTAGAAGTGCCTGAGTGGGCCAAAGCTGGCGAGTGGGCCGTGTTCCTGAGGCAGTGCAGGCTGGAGCTGCTGGATGGAGAATTGCCCTTCTGCACTGCCAAACCAGAGCAAAAAGCCTGTAAGTGGGACTTTGTGTCTCTAAGAAATCCCTGACAGTTTCAAAGGGAATGTGCAGCTCATTCCCAGGCTGAGAAGGAAGGTCATCTTCTAAAGGATTTGGGCTTTGACAGAGTTTCCATTCCCAGTCCTGCTTGGAGCTGGAAGGGCACAAAGCAATTTCCTCTTGCTTTGACCACAATTTCAAATACCAATGTTGGAAACAAAGCCCAAAATCTTTTAAAAGGCTGCTGAGGTCAGTAAGATGGATCCATGCCATCAGCACATTTACAATGTAAATAACTGAGTTCTCTTTTTAAAAGATCATTTACCTCTTAATGCAAAGAATGTAACTTTGCATTTATGTTTTGTTTTTTCACTAACATTATGTTATGTTTTTTCACTAACACTTGGATTTTATTCTTATCTTTTACAATTTACCTATTTTTTTCCTTTTTCCTTTTTTTTTCCTTTAAATAGAAAACATGTCCTACAGAAGGAATGTCCTTTGCTCCTGGTTCCCGTGTGTGGAGCAGCTCCTTCCTGCTGGCTGAGCTGCTCAGGCAGAGCCCGGCAGCTCCTGGCCCTGCAGGGCTGAGGCTTTTCCCCGTTGCTGGGCACAGACTGATGGAGCAGCACTGCTGAACTCGGGCACACACAGAGGGACCAGCAGCAGCTGCCTTTGGCCACCTGAGGCTCCAAGGCCCAAGCTCTGAGCAGCCAGGGCTGGAAGAGACTGGCAGGATCTGATCCCTGACTCTGGGCCAGGCCTGCACAAATGACCCCACAGCAGCAGCAGCAGCAGCAGCACATGGAGCTGACTTTGAGCACAGCCCCTGCCCCTCTTCCCTGCCGTGTGCAGCGGTGTCACAGCAGCCTGAGGCACCTGGGAGCCCCCAGTGCCAGCAGGGACTTGAGATGGCAGCCCTGGGCTCCTGGAGGCTGTGCAAGGAACGGAGCTGGGCACTCCCTGTCCATGGGGAGCTTCCAGATGGAAAAGGCTGCTGTGCCCAGGCAGCTCCAAGGGCACAGAAAGGAGGGTCTGGAGCACTGGATCTGTGCCAGTGCCACAGTCCTGGGCAGCAGCCAGCGAGCCCTGTGGGGGAACAGAGGGCACAGCACGAGGGACAGAACCAGGCAAGGGCAGAGACTGGAGAGAGCCAGGCCCAGGAGCAGGAACAGCTGCTCCATTGCACTCTTGGAGAAAGCTCTTGGCTGGTTCAAAGCACTGAAAGGCCTGAAGGGCAGAGAGGAGGCCACAGCAAACAATGCTCCTGTTTGCACAGCCTCCCCTGTCCGTGTCCCAGAAGGAATTGGATGGACTGTGTTCTTCTCTCCGAGTCGTCTCGTTCAGCATGAGCAGCTCAGCACCAGGAGCTGAAGGAGCTGAAGCCTCAGGCCACAGGAGCTGGGCAAGAGGAGACTTTCTGAGCAAAGTAATGCTGCTAACATGGACCTAGCTGAATTCAGCAGATGGAATAATGGAATTATAGAATCCTTTCTGTTGGGAAAAGCCCTCTGAGCTCACCCAGTGCAGCCGGTCACCCAGCAGTGCCAAGCCCAGCACTAAACCACGTCCCTGAAGTGCCAAGGCCTGGACACCAGCCCTGAGTGAGGCCTGGACAGCAGGCCCTGAGCCAAAGGTGGCCTCTGGATGAACCTTCCAAGCAAAGGTTATCTTTGTATCTGCTCCCTAATGAAATAGGCATGGTCATTAGCACTGTGATAGATGTATGCACTCCTTAGTGAAACATGTATTGACCTTTGTGTATTTAGAAGCCAGACAAGGCCATGAAATCTGACATCTGGCCTTGTTTGGGGCTGAAGGATCAAAGTCAGCTCCCTTGGTTCCTCCTGGGGCCCTGGCCAGGCTTTGGGAGGGCCCCAAGAGGAGGATGAAACCAGATGTTGCCACACTAGCAGTGCTGTCAGTTTGTTCATTCAGCACTGTCAGAGCTGGGCCCTCTCCCAGCGGGGTTGGAGCCTCACCTGGGGCTGGAGGCACCTGCAGGAATTCCCAGTGCCCAGGAGTGGCTCTGCAGCCCTTGGCTGTGACAGCTTCCCCAGCTGCTGTGTGGATCTGGGGGATGGTAAAGGCTGAGGGTAAATGCTGCTGGATCTTTCTTAATCACTGCAGGCAATCTTTGGTGGGGATGGTTGGGTGCATTGCTGAGCTGCTCCTTTTGGGATTCTTTGCTGCTCTGAACTGCAGGAAATGACACTGATTCCTTCAGTTGGAGTCTGTGTCTTTGGTGCTGACTTTGCCCACTGGTCAAACAAAACTGGCCCAGTCTGGCCAGATCCCAACCAAATGTCACTTGTTCAATGGAAATGTGAGGAATCAGTCCCATCAGAAATTCCCAGCTGGGAAGCCCTTCCCTGGAGTTCCCTGGCTCTGGAGTGGGCTGAGGTGGGAGCCCCGTGGGAGCAGTGGGGCAGTCGGGTAAAAGAAGCTGCACCCCTGGATGTCTTCAAATGCATCCAAAAATTGCACATGGAAAAGGAAAAGAACTTGTGGGTTTGGGCAGACAAAGATGAATTTGTTAAGAGTCCATTGGAAACAGCACCTTCAGAAGGAACAATGATTGTTGGAATGCTCCCACATGGAGCAACAGAAGAAGGTTTTAATCTTGAGCTCAGATGCATTTGTGCAATTGAAAATCAATATAAAAATAACAATATATGTATTTATAGAATAAGACCTTTATATATATGTTTTTATATATATTTATATATGTCTGTATCTCTCTGTCTATATGTATATCATTATGTATATCTATATATAAAATAATAATAATGTGAAATAGTGCTGACAACACTAATTTGGTAGCATTGGCTGCTCAGGGTTGTAACACTAGGGGTTTTTCATGTACCAAACTATGCACAAGCTGCAGAATTGGTTGAAAGAGTGAAGGGGTTGTGAAAAGAGCATTGGAAAAAATGAGGTTTTCCTGTGCCCATGGAGACCCCATCTCCCAGATGTGCTCCATGCCCTTAACAATGGCCCCCGGGGGAAATGGAAATCCCCTGGATGTGCACGGCTGCCCCCAATTTGCAAATCCAACCATGGGATCTGGCTGGGATGGCCCCTGGCAGGGACAGCCCAGAGGCTGCAGGGCTGGGCCTTCATGCATTGGAATTAATTGGGATAAATTCAAATTAAATGAGAGCTATCAATATTGAAACAGGAATTCAGATTCCTCCAGGACACTTTGCTTTGGTAACTGCTCCCTTGGAGCTTGGCCTTGCAAAGTGTTCATGTCATGGCAGGAGGAATTGATGCAGAATATCCAGGAGAAATTACAGTAATTCTGTTAAACAATAGTGACCAGGATTGGATTATTCACCCCTGTGACAGGGTAGCACAATTATCAATATTGCAATTTTAAGGAGGATTGTGAAAAAAGGAGATCCACCTCCAATCACCACCGTTTGTGGAGATGAAGGGTTTGGATGCAGCAGTCCTAATAATGGAGCCCGAGTGTGGGTCCGGAGGCCAAATGGCCCTCCCGAGGCAGCTGAAGGAACAGCTCCTGGGAAAGACAACTCTGAGTCCTGAACCCTGGGCAGGAACAATGGGAATGTGTCCCTGCAGCCAAGGATTGTGTGTGAGAACAAGGAGATCTGACAGGAGATTGTTTTACACATCCTGCCAGACCAAATCTCCCTGTTTGCCCCAAGGGCCCCTTTGAAAATGCTCTGACCCACGGGGCTCCATGTGAAGGCTGCTGTGACACTGAGGGACTTGCACAGGAATTCCATCCAGGAGCCTGGGTGCCCCTCAGGGACTGGGACCCGGCCCCTTCCAGCCAGAGGGGAAAGAGCCCCCAAGCCTTGTTAGCCACAGACAGCATGGTAAAGCTGAACAGCAAAGGGCCTCGGGGCATTATTCTGGAATTTAAAAGGTGCCAGCTCCATGGACAACAGAATTCTTGTTCCTAACTCCAATGAGATTGAGAACAAAGAATGAAGAATGGTGTCACTGAAGTACTACTGATGTCTGTAAGGTGTACCTTGATAGTCAGCCAGCATCTTTGTCTGCCACAAACACCTCTAGTGTTTCACCAAGGGGTTAGTCATCCAAATGTAATGATGTTTTATGATGGATTGCTGAGCTTCTTTTGTAATTGTTTGCTAATGTTGATGTGCTTTGATGAACTTATCCTTTTGTAATTCTTTGCTAATGATGATGTGCTTTGTTGAGCTTATCCTTTTGTAATTCTTTGCAGCTGTGCATGATATAAATGACACAATTCCTTCAGTTGGTGTCTGTGTCTTTGGTACTGACCCTGCCCACTGGAGAAACAGGGCCCCTCTTGCCTAAGTGTTAACCTGGCAAGGCAAAAACCCTCTCTCCAAAATTCCCCCCTTCCTCCTTGTTGCCCCCTTCATACCCTGAGCATGATGTGCTCTGGTCTGGGGTATGCCTGGGCTCAGTTGGGGTCCCCTGTCCTGGCTGTGTCCCTGCCCAGCTCCCCCGCAGCCCCAGCCCCTCCCCAGCGTGGCTGGACGAGGGGCAGGACAGGCCTTGGCTCTGCTGCAGCTCAGCAAGAACAAAACCATCTCTGCGTGCTCAGCCCTGTGCTCAGCACCCGGCCCAGCAGTGTCTCAGTGCCAGGGGCTGTGCCCTCAGTCCCTGCCAGGGGTTTCCATGGCAACTGCCAGGCCAGGTGACCCAGGTGTCCCCCCCAGTGCCGGTTGCCATGGAAACAGTGCCCAGCCCTGCCCCTTTCTGTCTGGCTGACCTGGCCTTTGGCCCTGGCAGTGCCGGTGGCTGCTGGTTCCTGGTGCCTGAGCGGCCAGCGCGGCACTGGGGCAGGTGGCCATGGCACAGCCCCCAGCAAGGGATCCCTCTGGCTCTGGGCACTGACACCAGCCCTGAGCAAGGGGCCCAGGGCAGCTTTCCATGGCCACCAACCAGCACAAGGGCTCCGGGCATTGGTTGCCATGGCACCAAACCAAGGAACGGGTCCCTGTGGCCATTGCCATGGCACCTGGTGGCACCAACGAGTGTCACTGCAATTGTACCTGGAACAGCCCTGGCACCGCTTTGTCCTCAGGGTTGCCATGGCAGCCGAGGGCAGCAACAGCTCTGCAGGCAAGTGGCCATGGAACCTGGCTGCAGAAATGGCTCCTTGGGCTGGTTTCCAAGGAAACCTGAACTGATGGGGGGGTTGCCATGGCACCCAAACCCAGCAGTGGGGTCCCTGCAGTGTCCATGGCAACAGTCCCTTGCAATGGCCCAGTGCCTGTTGGGATGATGATCCACCCTCAGAGCTGGCCCAGGGCAGGTCTGGAGTGCCCTTGGTGGCAGCTTGGGCTTGGCACACACTTGAGGAGGATGTCTGTTTGCAGTGGGGAAACTCAGGAGTTTTAGATGGCTTCAAAAATCAAAGAAGGAAAATCCCTCTTTGGCTGTGTGCAGCCACTTCTCCAAGCAAAGCAGGTCCCAGGTGAGTGAGGAGAGACACGATGGGCTTGGGGAATGTGGAGCAAGGTTGTCCACACTGGCTCAGAGCTCAAGGCACAGCTTCTCTGAGCAGGCCAGACCTCCTTAGGAGAGTCCCTGCATCAATATCAGTCACTGAATGCTGCCATCACCTCTTGTGTAATAGGAACAGCAATAAAAGACACCCTTTAAAATAGGAATGCATATTTCCTAGAAGCTCTTGGAACTATTTCTCCATAACTGTCAAAGGAAAACCTCCTAATGAACTGCACAGGAGCAGAGGGAAATCAAGGCAGAGCCATGGTTTGTCAGGACTTGCTTGATCCTCATGAGCCTCACTGGGCATTTGGAGCTGAGCCCTTGAACCTCAGGGCCTGGCAGGAGATTGCACAAACCTTGCCAGGAGTCAAAGGCAGAGGAAACACCCAAAGTGTCTCCAGGCATTCATGGCTCCCACTGAGGTCCCTCTCCAACACAGGCTCCTCATGGACTCCTTGGAGCAGAGAATTGGAGGCCAGGATGGCACAAAAACCTCTCAGACACTCAGTGTGGAAAGGAAAATCCAAAGTACCTTAAAAACCTTGAGTACCTCAAAGCATTAATGAGCCCCACTGAGTGTCAGTACAAAGCTCATTAGGGACTCATTAAAGCAGATAATTGGGGCCATGATTGCACAAACCTCTCAGGGACTCCAAGGCAAAAGCCAAACCCAAAGTCCTTTGAAAAACCTGCAGTGCCTGCAGGGAGCATGAAGGAGCCCCCAGGGCCATTGCTGAGCAAGGCTCCCCAGGGACTCCTTCCAGCAGATCCTTGAGGCCACTGGGATGTGGGCTAGGGGGGGATGCTGAGGGCAGGACAAGGAGCTGACAGTGCCCAGCCTGGCTGGGGCTGTGCCAGGAGGCCCCAGGGCCTCAGGACAAGGTGTCTCCTCCCAGCCCTTGGTGGCACAGACCCTGCTGTGCCCCAGGGCACCAAGACTTGGCTTCTCTTTGTCCCCACCTGCCATCACTGCCTGCAGTTCTCCGCTCTGCCTGGGGCCTGTGGACACTTTCTCAGTTGTGTCCCTGACAGGGATCTCTTCCAAGTCCAAGAAACTTCAGTGTTTCAATAGAACTGAGTTCTTGAGGGTTCTTGAGAGGGTTCTGTGACATGACTGAGTGGGTTGTGACATCACAGAACTGGCTGTGACATCACAGAGCAGGATATGAGGCCATAGAGCAGAGTCTCCCATCATAGAGGGTGGCTCTGTGGCATCAGAGAGTGGGTTGTGACATCACCTGGTGGCTGTGTAACATCATGGAGCAGGCTGTGACATCTCAGAACAGATTGTGACATCACAGGGTGACTTTGTGCCATCAGTCTTCTGTGATGTCACAGCAATGCTGTATGACATCACAAGGTGACATATATATGGCTCTGTGACATCACTGGGGCAGTGTGACATCACAGGATGCTGTGTGACATCACAGGGGAACTGTGACATCACAGGGCAGTGTGACATCACAGAGGCAGTGTGACATCACAGAGATGGCTGTGTGACATCACAGGGGCTGTGTGACATCACAGGGGCAGAGTGACATCACGGGGGCTGTGTGACATCATGGGGGCAGTGTGACATCACAGGGGCCCTGTGACATCATGGGGGCTGTGTGACATCACAGAATTGGCTGTGAGACATTACAGGAGGCTGTGTGACATCACAGGGGCAGTGTGACATCACAGGGGGCTGTGTGACATCACAGGGGCTGTGTGACATCACAGGGGCTGTGTGACATCACAGGGGCTGTGTGAGGTCACTGGGGAGGTCACTCTGCCCCAGCCCCCCTCACAGTTCCCCCCAGAGCAGTCCAACCCTGCTCGTGCACAGTGGGGTCCCCTGTCCCCTGGGTCCCCCCGCCCCCGGCCCCGCAGCCTCCCCCAGAGGATGTTCCACGAGATCGACCCCAGAGCCTGACACGGGGATGGGGGCCGGGGCCCTGGGGGTGGCACAGGGGGACAGGGACCCCCCGGCAGCATCCCCGTGTCCCCCAGGGCCAGAGCCTGGGCCAGGCCTCCTTCACCCTGGTACCAACGAGGCCTTGAGAGTGCTGAAAAAATCCCCAGCAAGGGATCAGCAAAAACCAGATTGAATATTAAGGGACAGCAGCACAAAGTTCCTTGGCAAGAGTCACTCTGCTCCTGACTGGACACTTCAGGCACACCAGGGAAACAAAGCAACAACAAAACCAAACCAAATCCAGGCAATCAAACCAGAAATTAACCAAGAACTGTCCCTGTGTGTGTGTGTGTGTGACACAAGGACAGTGAGGGCAAGGATAAAAGGAATATGGCCTAAAAGTTTAACAGAGCTCAAACTTAAAAGGACTTAACTTATACCTTAACTTTAACTGATACTTTCAACTTAACAATTAAGCAAAAGAGCAGAGCATAACAGCATTTAACCTAACTTAAACCTATGACTTTGCAATTTAACAGAGGAATAACACTTAACAATATTTAACTCCGCTTATAATTTGTATTAAAGGTAACAACTTAGCAACTAAGAACAACTCATAGCAGCAATTAACTTCACTTAGACCTTGTGATTTACCCTTCCCTACAGGCCTCACTGACTCAGCTATCCAAGGCACTCAAACCCCTCAGAGAGCAGCATTTCTGCCACATTTCCCCAGCACAGGCACTCCTGTGTGCACACAGACACCAAGAGTCAGTGCAAGGCACCTGTGAGAAATTCCCCTGAGGGCAGGAAATGCTCCCTGTGGATCCTTTGGCATCTCCCCAGCGGGTGAAGGGTTGAGCCTGGAGGAGTGGGGGGATCGGCCCAGGCTCCGTCCTTGTTCAGGGTCCCCGAGTGCAGCAAACGGGAGAGTTCCCGGCTGGGAGAGGCCCCACTCAGAGGGAGTCGCTGGCCCAGGGGAGCTCCAAGGGCTCCTTTTGGAGCGCTGCTTGTAGGGCCCCAAGAGAGGGGCTTCAGTCCCAGCAATGGCTCATCCTGGCCACACTGGGCACCAACAGCTTTCTTTGGCAGTGTGAGAACAGGGATCTTGTGCCACTGAGGGAACAAAAACAGTTCCCAGGGCTGATGCTAGAGGATCCAGGAGCTGGTTGGGCAGCAGCAGTGCCTGGAGCAGACAGTGTTTGTGATGAGCTGCAGAGGAGCTGAGCCCAGGGGCTGTTGGCCAAGGCCGAGGCCCAAGGAGCATTTCTCAGCTGGCAGGGCGGCCTGAGAAGGGGAGGGGGGAATGCAGCAGCACAGGGCCCATGGAACCAAGGGACCATTGTGACACTGTGGGGCCCTGTGAGACCAAGGGACCAGTGTGACACTGTAGGGCCCTGTGAGACCAAGGGACCATTGTGACATTGCTGGGCCTCATGGAACCAATGGGGCCATACTGCTGCTGTGTGGCTCCATGGGATGTAGGTATCATTGTGACATTATAAAGCCCCATCAAACCAAGGGCTCATTGTGACACCATGGGGCCTCATGGAACTGTGGTGACCATCATGACACTTTCGGGTGTCATGGAAATTAGAGGCCCCTGTGACACTGGGCAACCAAAGGAGACCATTGTGACACTGCAGAGCTGTATGGAACTGAGGGGTCATGGTGACATTGTGGGACCCCATTGAACCAAGGGTCCATTTTGACACTGCAGGGCTGCATGGAACCAAAGCTCCAGGGTGACACAGAGGGGCCTCCTGTCATCAGTGGTCCATTGTGACACTGTGGAGCCAAAGGAGACCATTGTGACACAGCAAATCGCCACTTTACAAAGGTCCATTGTGACATTGCAGGGCTCATGGAACAGAGGAGTTATATGACATTGTGGGGCCTGTGGAACCACGGAGACCATTGTGACACTGCAAGGCCTCATGGAATCATTGGGACCATTATGACACTGCAGGGCCTTATGGAACCTAGGGGCCATTGTGACAATCTGGGACCCCAATGAACCAAGGGTCCATTGTGACACTGCAGATCTTCTTGTAATCAAGGGGCCATTGTGACACTATGGGGCCCCATAAAACCAAGGGAACACAGAACAGGTCTGGCTGGTTTGGCCTCCCATGGACTGCCTGACTGGTCAGGCTGACCTTGGCATGTTTAGGGTCTCTTCTCATCTGCTACTGAAACACTGGGGCTCCGTGCTTCCCTTCCCAAAGGAAAATAACTGTTCTTCTCCTCCAGGCGCCCATGGCCAGAATTGGGATTTCACCTCCAAATTTCCTTATATCCAGGAATTTTTCCCATAGGAATAATGCAGCACAAGCCTGGTTGGCAATGGTTTCCCAAGTGTCACGTCCCATCTGTCCCCAAAACACTGGGGAAGGCTCCATGCTTTCCTTCCTATGGGAAAGAACTGTCCTGCCTCTCCAGGCACTCATGGCCAAGATTGGGCTTGCACCTCCAAAATTCCCTAATACCAAGGATAGAACCCAGACAAAATCTGCCATTCCTGACAAGTCTAGCTGGCCTTTGCCTAGTGAGGCTCTCACCTGCCTTCCAAACACTGGGGCTCTGTGCTTTCCTTCCTATGGAAAAGAACTGTCCTTCTCAGTCAAGTGCCCATGGCCAGAATTGGGTTCCACCTCCAACATTGCCTGTTGTGACAAACTGGAGGAGATTGTTGGCTCAAAACATTTCATGTGTGGGGGACAAAGGGGCAGGTCCAGCCTTGCCCTGCCCTGGAACCCCAGCCCTGCCCTGCCCTGGAACCCCAATCCCCCCAGAGCCTCTATCCCAGCCCAGCAGTGTCTGCCAGTCCCTGGCACAGCACAGGCAATGCTCCACAGCCACCTCTGCAGCCCCCAGCCCAGCTCCTGAGGGACCAAATGAGCCCAAGCCCCACCTGGGGGAAGGGCCCAGGAAGACCAAGGGGTATTGAAGGCTGACCACAAGGCAAGCACACATCTTGACCCTACCTCCTCTTGGAATTTACATCTGAACACTGCTGGGATTCAGGAGTTGGTAGCTGTGTGTGTGTGCTTCTCTGTATCTTTTTTGTCTTTCTTTCTGTGTCTTCCTCTTCTGTTTCTGTGATCCTGCAAATTTTGATTAACATTAAATTGAACATCTTAGAGTTTGTGAAGTTGAATGGGCCAAGTCAATGCTTTGAGAAGTGTTTTTTGTTGATTGAATGTCTGTCATAGTTTGACATGAGAAGAATTTTTAAAAGTAATATAAAACTTTTTGTGTAACTGACAATCTGTTAAACCACTGAGATACAGAATATGCCTCTGTTAAACACATATGTTAAACACATATGTTAAAAAACCCAGGAACCTCCTCTTTCTTTCCCAGTCAACAAAGAACAAGCAAGCCCTGGCCCTGCCCCCATCTCAACCAAACCAAACCAAAAACCAAACCAAACCAAACCAAACCAAACCAAACCAAACCAAACCAAACCAAACCAAACCAAACCAAACCAAACCAAACCAACCCTGCCATGGGATGAGCCCTTCCCTTTCCCCAGGCCGCCCCCCCCCATTGGCCCCATTCTAACCAAACCAAACCCCAACAACTGCCAAACGGGAAAACAAAAGAGGCTACCAAACCCCAACCAGAACAAAGCCAGCCGCAGCTATTAAAATCTTACCATCAAGTCCCCCCCCCAACACAAATCAAAACCAAAAATCCCTACAACCTAAAACCCCATACAAAATAACCCTACAACTAAAATTAAACATAAAAAACCCCATAAAAACCAACCATAAAACCAATCCTAACACAACCCAACCACAACTTCCACCACAAGTTACTGGCAGGTCAGGTGTTAATCCTTTCAATACTTCAATCCTCCCTCAAGTAAAAAAAAAAACAAAATGCAAGCATATAAAAAACAACATAAAACCATCAAAGTCAGTAAAAGAAATTAAATCCCAAGAAAAAAGAAAAAAAAATACCTTAATCTTAAAACTAAAATCCTCTTATAAACTATAAAGAAAAAACTCTTTTTCTTTATAACACATAAAACTATTTTAAAAAATTCAAATTAATATCAAACAAAAACCTCCATACTAAAATAAACAAATGTTAAAAAAAAACAGTAATTTCATAAAAAGTTTAAACAGGGAAAAAAAAAAGTAATTCAGTATCCCCAAGAGAAGATCTCTATTCCCAGAGATAAAAATAATTTTAAAAGTAAATAATAAAAATTTTACCTTTAAAGAACTCATCTTCAAAACAATATCCCATAAGTTGACATGGCCCATCAACAAGCAGTAAAAAAGCTTGATGCAATAAAAACAACTTCACAATAACAAAGTTCCCCAGACAACTGTTATCCATGATAAAATTAAGAACCCAAAAAAACTATTTTTTCCTCTTGTAAAAAAGTCTACATAACCTTAACCAGAAAAACTTCTCTCCCTAAGTAAACTAAAAAAAGACTATTCTAGAAATAATAAAATAACAAGAAATTTTACTTTTTTTACATTGTCAGTAAAAATAAAAAGTTGTAAACAAAAAAAAGAGTTCTAAAGATTTTAATTCTTACTACCTTTTTTCTTTTAAATTTATTCTTAATAAAAATTTCTTTATACCCTTTTAAAATTTTAGGCCTACTTTACCTTTCTCCTAATCCTATCTCACAAAAAAATAAATAGATAAATAATTAATCAACACTAAAACCCACCACACTCATCAATCCATTAATTAAGAAATCTCAAAATTAGAAAAGTCCTAAATTGAAAAAACAAAACCACTACAATGTCATAATAAACATTTTGCCAAAGTTTCTCAGATTTTCTGAAGTTTCCATTAAAGGCTGTTTGGTTCTTCTGAGCTCCTGAGAATCTCTTGTCAGTATTTCTCCAGTGATTCCAACTCAGAGCACACAAATAATGGTAATTCCTTTCAGATGTCGCATTGAGAGAGTTGTTTGGGGGATGGAAGTCAGGGCTTGTCTGTCCTGCTTGGCACAGCCCAGGCAGGGCTTTCCCAGCCACATTCCACACTCCATTTCCCAGCTGGAGCCGCTGGTGCCTCTGAGTTGTGCTGCCCCAGCCCCATGGGATGTCTCTCTCCTTGTCTGCCCATCCCCCCACGGTCTCTGGGCAGGGATGGCCTCAGTGGGGTCTGCTGACATCCTCAGCAACTTGGAGGCTGCTGCTGAATTTCCCTGCTCCAGAGGCTTGTTCAGCCTTCAGCTCTTCAGTGCAGGAATTCAGTGTCCCAGGGCTCATTAACATTCAGAACACCTAAAAATAGAATGAAAAGCCAAGCCTCTGGGATTAATTTGATTTTAATTTTCAAAATCCTGTGGGGTTAATAGCAGATAAGATTTCAGTAGTGTGTTAAAGTGAATGCATTATATTTAAAAAGACAGTGAGACAAAAGAAAATTTTTTTAGGTCCTGTTAATTTGACAGATTAGGTTTGTTTCCCTATATTTAAAACTAATTGACATTTTAGGTACAGGGTTTTTTCCAATTGACACTGAATCAATTGACACTGAACCTACCTCATGCAGTTTGAATAGATATGAAAATCAAGACCCTTCATGGCTGACAATCAATCAGACTCTGTCGCTACCCCCACCCCACCATTTCCCGCATCCAAGCCCTGGCACTCAGAGCAGCCTTGTGCAAATCTCAGCTCCCTACAGCCCAGGCTGCACCTGCAGCTTTCAGCTCCTTGGCTCCAACTCCCACCTGCTTTCCTTGGAGAAGGAGCTGCCTGAGACACAGAGGGATGTTTATTTATTGCCAGCCAGCAAAGCCAAGGGAAGTCACAGCTCCATCAAATGCAAAAGTAATTCCTCTGCTGGGTATTAAATCCGCTTTCCACAGCAGTCTCAGAGCAATGGAAAGCACCTTCTGTGCCCAGCACAGATCCCAAGGTCCCCCCAAACCCTCCCTGCCCCGATTCTGCCCAGATTTGCTCTTTGCGCACACAAGTCACAGGCTGAAGTCAGGAGTTTCCTCCATGCCCAGAGGGAGGAAAAGAGGGAAAGGGGATGAAGAGTTCTCCTGTGCAGAGCCAAGGTCCAAGTGCTGCCCCTGCAGTGGGAACCACAACTCATCAGGTTTGTGTCCTTTGGGCTCAGGGCCTGGTGATACTCAGAGGCACAGAAAGGTTTCTTGCCAACAAACACAAGTTGAACATTTGAACAGTTTAATAACCATCACAGCTCTTCCCTCAGCTCTCTGTGATGTCGCAGCAGCATCTGACATGCCCAGATCCCCAAGGAATTTTTGTATCAGAACAGTTTTAGACAAGGTCAAAAGAAAAGGTAATTCTGTGATAGATATAATTGCCATAGATGTTTAATAATATGATATTTAATTGAACTTTGGAACAATTGGGCAACTCTCTGAAGCTCAAAGCATTAAACAAGTAAACTGAGAGGCACTTGAATGAGCAGAGAGCATCTGGAGGAGAAAAACTAGGAGCAATGGGAAGGACATAGATCCAGCTGGTCTAGTGAAGAGATGTCCTTAGACATCACCGCTGAAACAGGAGGGGTGGAAACACCTGATAGAGAAGAGAGATTATAAAATAGACTGAATACAGGTGACACACATAGATGGGGAGATCAGTATTTCTTCTCATGCCATCAGTACACCTCCAGGAAATCCCTGTTGCTGTTGGGATAACTTTGCCATTTCTTAAAAGTAATCAAGTGACTAAGATAATAAAGATTTGCTTGTGTATTATGAAACTAAAAGGTATTAACACCTGTGCCTCTTTCCAGGCAGACATCAGCTGTGTGCCCATGAGCAGGCAGTGCCACTTGTGCCCTGAGGGGCCAAGCTGGGACTGGATCTCTCCAAGAGCACCTGAGGGAGAGCAGAGCACCTTGAAAGCTGCAGGTCCATGACAGCCCCACAGGGCTCCTGTGCTGTGGGATCGTTAGTTTGTCTGAGTGATCCCGAGAATTGTTGGAAAGTCTCTGTTCCCAGCCCGGTGCTTAAAGAAGGAGTCTGAGCTCTTCATTTCGTGGTCTAAAGGTCATTTATTATTTCTTATCTACAAAATTCTTTCTCCTGCCCTGACGAGGTCAGCTTAGCAGGATCGTCTGAGGCACTCTGCCCGCCCACGGGGTGGTTGTGTCTTTTTATACCACAAACTACATATAACATATTTACAATTATCTTCCAATGCCCATCACCTATGTTAGACAGTGATCTTCTACTCTAAACCAATCCCCAAGTGCCAACATCACACAGAAAATGGATGACAAGAAGAAGAAGAAAGACCACGAGGTCAGGGCCTGAATCATCCATCTTGTCTCCCAAACCCCCCTGTACCAAAATCCTAAAATCTACATTTTTCACCCTGTGAATGAACTATTCAAACCCAAGTGATTCCCATGTCCCCACAAACAGGTGGCAGATCCTAAAAGTGTCAAAGTCAAGCCACCAGGTGCTTTTGGCAACATCCTAGAGGGATGTGCTGAATTCCCACATCTCCCCTTCTCTTTGCACAAAAGCACTTATTTTGTAACTTGACTCATGGCCCGCTGCATTCACACAAAGATGCATGTTAAAATGAGCAGAAGAACCACAGGCCCTATCAAAATGTAACAACCTGCTTTTAAAAGTCCCTTCCACAACAGTGAAAGGTTAAAAATCCAACCACATTATCCATCCAGGATCCAGTGACCTCCCCAAGTTTGTTAACACCTTCTTGTAATCTTTTTATATTTTCATAAATCAATTTTGAATGGTCTGACATGTTCATGCAGCACATCCCCTCAAATTCTGCACACCCATGTTCATGTGCCAGCAGCAGATAGTCAATTGCTGCTGTGTTTTGAAGAGTTGCTCATCTTACACTGCTGATGTCTGTTAACATTTCACTCAGTGTAAAAGAAACAGCTCAAGCATGCTTGCTCAGCCAGCAACCCATATGATCCAACTGAGTCAAGGCCACCCCTAATGCTGCCTGTGGGGAGAAAATTGCAACTGCAGTTCTCCAAGACTTGCCCCATGTGTGCACATCATCATCACAATTTGGACTGTATTGTTCCATTGATCTTTTCCCCTTATGTGTTTGCTCTTTCAAAAATTCTCAAATTGGGTGTTAGCAATGAAGTAATTCTCCCAATGCTGCATGGACTGCCTCTGAAATTTGCAGGGATAACAAACCAAATTCTGTCCCCACAAATGAAAGAAGATTCCCTGTGGTAATTGTACTGCAACCTGGAGTGATGCTTTGGCTGTCACCTTGGTGTATTGTTTACCAAGCAGACACATTTCTATAAAAAGGTTGAATTGGACTGACATCGATTGGCTTATTTTTGTGTGTGTTATTTTCGGAAGTTTGAATTTTATACAGAAATTAATTTTTGCTGTCCCAAGAATTTCCTGTTCCTGAGGTTCGAAAGGAGCCACAGGGAGGAACTGTGTCCAAAGATGCCACTCATTCACAGGATTTAAAATGACCCGTGAAATCTTTATAGAAGTATTTTTTGGAATTGGCCATTCATTCACTGGCAAACCCACCAGACATGTTGAGAATGGTCTCTCTGGCCTTGAATATGTGAAGCAGATGCTGTATAAACTCACTGCATTGGCCAAAGCTTCCCAAACTTTTTGTTTTGGCAGTACCATGGGCAAATCTGCTCCACTGCCTGAGGCAATAGATGGAAAAATGAGGCACATGAGCAGTACCTGATCGAATCTCAAGGTCATGACTTCACTTCCTTGTGAGAAGCTTTGCCATGCTGTGACACCCAAGCCCCTGAGAAAAGTCCCAAGTCCTTGATCCCTTTATGAGTTGTTCGAGGAGATGTCCAAAGTCTTGTCCTCTGCCTCTGTCTGCGTGCTCGCCTCTTCATCTCCGAGATCCGTGTCTTCCTGCGTCCGAGTCCTGTAGGGCTTCACATGTCTCGCCAACACCCTCTTCAGACCTCACCCTGTGGAAACACAAGCTAAAACCTTGTCCCACATGATTAGTTTGAGAGGGCCTTCAATCTGTCCTGTTTCTGGATTTTTGAACAAAGCTAAAGGATTCTACCTTAGTTTTGCCTGGGTAATGTTAGAAAAAATGCATGAAAACTGGTGAGTTGGGTTCTGAAAAAGGAGCTGTTGAGAATGTATCAATTGAGACGTGGATATTTCTGAGCTTCCCAAAGATGGATATTTAATGACATCAGCTTACCACAGCTGGAGGCTTTGCAATCCTCTCGGATCGACTGCTCCTGTGAATGCAGGTGGCTGCACAAGCTGACAATTTGGGCAAGCACTAATGATTTCCTTTGCCTGACATTGTGCATTTGATGAAATGCATGGCTCAACCCTGCCTGCTCAAAAATATCCAGTAATGTCTGTGAAATGGGCATGGTTAGCTTGTCTGCCTGGGCTTTCCCTTCTGCTGAAAGTCCAGGGTCGAGTGTGCCTTAATGTAAGTAATGAAATATTTGTGTTCCCCGTTTTTCAGCAGTGTTTTCATACATGATAAGTATGAATATAAGATGTTATTGCTTGTTTCTTTTAAAAGTAAACCCTCCAATTGTCTGACCATACTTGCAACATATGCTGAATCTGTGATTAGATTTAGAGGTTGGTGGAACAATCGAAACACCCTGACAATTGCTGCCAATTCCACAATCTGTGGTGAACCTTGGACTATTTTTACATCTGAGTCCCATTCCCCTGTGACCAAATTCTGCCACAGGTTTACTGATTTGTGAATTTTTCCTGAACCATCAGCAAATACTGTTATCCCATCCAATGGTTCCTTACTTATTCTTGGTTTTTCCCTATAACATGTTTTTTTATTTCAGCAATCTGTGACCTGGAAAATGAATTATGCAAATTCCTGGCTACCTTAACAATGCTACTAACAAGTCTTTTGATTTCTGCACTGCCCAGTCAAAATAATTCTTCTTCAATGGTAAATGAATTGCAGAAAAATTCCTGCCAGACATTGTCAGCAACCTTGTCCTTGCTTCTATGATAATTTGGGATGCCATCTCCAGGTCTCTTAGGATCATCTTTTGAGACTTCTGTAATTTCTCGAGTTCTTTCTGCGCTTCAGGTGTAAAAGTTCTGGGAGATTTGATGTCATTGTCAAATTTTCCTCTCTCAAAAGATTGAGCCTTTGGGATGTCATTGTTTGCGATCTTCAAGGTTGGTCTCATCCAGTTGATTTCTCTGAGAAACTGATGTAGGTCATGCAAATTGTTGATTTTGGAGCTGACTTCTATCTTCTGCTGTCTTATTGTTTGCTTCGAGATCTTCCACCCTAGGTATTTCCATGGTGCGATCTTCTGAATCTTGGAAACACTGTTTTCCAGTCCTGCCTTCTGCACCTTCTGCAATCACACAGTCACGAGCTTCTTGCGGCTCCTGTTGTGCTGGTACCTTTGCAGAGGCTCCTCCCTGTTGATGCTTGGGATGTAGAACGCAAGTGGAGGAGCATCATCTGGATGGGGCAGGATGCTGAAGAAAGAGTCCTTGAGATCAGTGATCACAAGTGGCCAATCTGGGAATCACTGAGGTGACAGAGGTCCCTGTCAAAGCAGTCCCATGTCCTTGAAGACTTCGCTGATCTTCCTGAAGTCATGCAGCAGTCTCCATGAGCCTGAAGTTTTCTTCGAATGACGAACACTGGAGAATTCCATGGGCATGGTCTCCAGAGGGAAAGTCCTGCTGATCAAACACCGGCATGACTTGTTCCGCTGCATGTGGTGGCAAAGCGAGAGCTTTGGCTTACCAGGGTGTTCTCTGGAACAGTCAGTGGTGGTCGAAGAGCTTTGGCTAAGACTGTCAGCTCTTCATCTTGATTTGCCGAAACGATCGAAGGATAAATGACAAGTCCAAGGATGCTGCTTCTGTCCTTACCGATTATTAAAAAGTCCTGTCTCTGGGGCAAAGTTCCAGTGACACCAGTAGGTATCACTGCGTGGCTCTCATCATGAAACAACCCAAAGTCCACAATCCTCTTATAGGCGAAGCACAATACTTGGAATTTCTGTGCAGTCCACATCCCTGTGTCTTTTCTCTTTTCTGCTTGTGGAAAGGTCAGTGTTTCCTTGCCCATGCTTTTTGTCAGCATTCTCATGCACCTGACTTTCACATTCTTCACTGAGATCTATCCAAACCCCCGCACCTGCTAAAACACAAACAAATCCACGTCCCCACAGGGACTAGACAATTATCTCAAAATCTTGGAAGTAAAGAATGGGTCCTGATATGAAAAATGAAACATTGATCTGTTCTGTTCCAGTTTCCATGCAATACTGCATAGGGAAATACAAGATAACAACAATTAAAAATCAATCAAATAATACACACAACCAATAATACATCTAAAATCAACTATTACAACACTGAACTGTCATCCCAGAGTCTGTGATAGCTGATGAACCTTAAAACAACAGAGAACTGGAGAACTCATGTCCGGATTCATGTTTCTCCAAACTCTCCTTGAAAACAGCTTCAGCTATCATATATGGTCAAATTGCCAAGCCAAAAGGACTTGAATACTTTTGATGCAGAAAACATCTGGGCTAATTTTCAATCATTCCATTCAATTAGAGCTAGAATTTGGCCAGAATTCAAACTCTAATTAATGGATCACTCAATACATTTTTAAAACAAGACTCTTAAAAACAGCAATTATAAATAGGAAACCTTAGGATTAAAGATCAGTCAAACCATTGAATAATTGAATCCTTCCAAAACTTCTGTCAGGACAGAAATTCTTCAAACACAGCAAACCTCTTGAATTCTCGGCTGCAATACTCTGTAATAACTGAAGAAATAATATCTGAAGAAAACCACAAAACTGGCAATCTGGATTTAAAAGAAACCCAAAAACATGAGTAGTCAAAAATAAAGACAAGATTCTGAAGAGACACATGTCCTGCAGATAATCACACAAAGAGATAATGAAGCACAAGAAAGCTGGCTGTAAATATTACAACAATACCTTGATAATAATTCTTATCATAAATTCTGAGAATTCCCATTTTACAATCAACTTATTAACATGAAATGTTTGAAGGGCTTATGACCTTTTAAAAGTATTTATACAGCATTAACAACAATTCTTATCTATCAGTATCACCTATAAAATCCAAAATAACAAAGATCACAAATTTGATATCAACAAAACTCTGAACTATTGAAGAATCAGCAGATGATCCCCACACAGGATCCAATCAACACCTCTCAAATGCTCTGTTTTCAGAGACATCTCAGGCAATTGAATTATTACCAATACTTCTCCCTTTATATACTGCTTTCTCTCCCTGAGAGACATTTTTCAGTAGATTTCCATTTATATCATATTTGTAATAATGTTGGAACTGAGTTTGCATGATTTTTGACTGAGCTAACATTTGAAGGCTGAATATATGAACGTCTGGGGTCCTGGGATCCATCCTGGGATCCATCCTCTGGGATGGGAGAGCCTTGAACCACTGGGATTGGAATCAAGAGAACCGGGACCACCCGGGACGTCTCAGGGGACCGGACCTGCCCCGACTGAGCCCTCCCTGCGCTCTCCGCGCATGCGCACTCTCGGGAATATTTCTCATGTTCCCCCTACACTGACGTCACTGTCTCCGTCCTGCTCTGCCTCTGATATCTCATCCCTCGTGTCTGTTTCTGACTCTCCCTCCTCCCCCGACGCTGTATCCATGCCCTTCTGCCCGTCCGTGCAGCCCTCTGCCCGCGTGTGCCTGCATTCCCGCTGCAATGCGTCTGGGTCCGCGTCTCACTTCCGGGTTCGGCATCGTCATCCCGCGCCCCCTGCGCCTGCCTACAGTGGCTGCTGGAGCCCTGCAGCTGCTCTGACGCTTGACGCTACTTTTCAGAGCCCTTCCCGGAAGTTCCCGCGTGTCCCGTTTCCCGCGCGCCGCTTTGGCACCGCGTCTGCTAAGATAGCCGCCACCCCCGGTGTTGTGCTCGCAAAAATCGCATCAAAACCCATGTTCCCCGCGCCAGCCGTGGCCGCCGCGATTGCGCATGCGCCTGCCGCGCGCCGCCGCTTCCGGCGCGCTCCCGAGCCGTCCCGCGCCGAGCCGTGGCGCGCCCGCCGCGCCCGCCTCCCGCAACCCCACGGCCGCCTCCTGCGGCTCCCCCGGGCTGCTGGCTGCTGGGGTTAGCTGCTGGCTGCTGCCCGTTGCCATGGAACCGGAGAAGGGGTGGTACCTCGGGCACCCTCTGCACCCTGACCACGCCCCTTCTCTGCCTGTGCCGTCTCGGGACTGCAGGCACTCCCGCCCTGACCGTGCCTTCCCTGCCCTCGTCTCCGCGCAGGCACGGTTTTGGGAATGCCGTTTCTCTGCCTGCGACCTGCACCGCGTTGTCCCGATCCTGTTCTGGCTGCGTGCCAACGTCTGCCAGCGCCGTGCGTGTTCCCCGCTCGGCCGGTGTCCGTACCGCCTCTGCGAACTGGGGAAAAAACCCTCCCCGCTCCGTCTGGTCCCGCTGTATCTGCGAATCTCCCCGGGCCGCTCATGGCCCCCCCGCCGCCCCCGCAGCCCCCATGGCCGCGTCTGCGACTCCCCTGGGCTGCTCCCAGCTGCACCACCGTGGCACCTCTGCCCGGTATTTCCCACCCCCTCCGCCTGTGCTCCCCAGGACTCTAGGGGTGAAAGCTTCGAAGCCGTTTTATTTTTTTTTTCTTTTTTTTTTTTCTTTTTCCACAGATTTTTTCAGAGTGTGTGACTGGCATGCCCTGTAGGGCTGCCCAAATGTTGGGTTATTCTTGGGAGCATGTACCCCCCGTGTTCTCAATTTTGACCTTTCTTACCAAAAGCTGAATCATCTCCAAGGTCAGTCCGGAGTTTGCCCTGGTCACTGTCCCGCAGCTTACAGGTGAGGAGTCTCCAGGCCGGCTTCTGGTCCTCCTCCTTCCGGATCGAGCTTGAAACGAGTCTTCTCGGCAGAGGTCGAGACGTTCTTTTTGAATTTTTTCCCTTGAGAGCGCTTGTTTTCTGTTCTTCTCGGGCTGGATTTCAGTGGCTGATGGCTGTGGCGTGGCTGCTTGCCAAGAGCCCATCTAGGTGTCTTCTTAGAGCCCACCTGGGGTCTTCTTGGAGCCCACCCAGGGACGCCAAATGTGGGATCATTAGTTTGTCTGAGTGATCCCGAGAATTGTTGGAAAGTCTCTGTTCCCAGCCCGGTGCTTAAAGAAGGAGTCTGAGCTCTTCATTTCGCGGTCTCAAGGTCGTTTAATGTTTCTTATCTACAAAATTCTTTCTCCTGCCCTGACGAGGTCAGCTTAGCAGGATCGTCTGAGGCATTCTGCCTGCCCACGGGCAGGCATGTGCCTTCTTATACCACAAACTACATATAACATATTTACAATTATCTCCCAATGCCCATCACCTATGTTAGACCCAGGTTTTCACCCTCCCAGAGGATGTGATGAACTATTCAAACCCAAGTCATGTTCATATGTTGAGACATAAATCCAAACAGATTTTTGGCAGATCCTCTGCAATCCCACTAAAGTCTCCCCACCAGGTGGCTTTTTGGTGCCCGTTTTTTTGGCAACATCCCTGGTTGTGCTCCTGGGACAGATCTTTCAGAGAAAGGAGTAAAGTCACAAGTCAAACCCTAAAGTGTTTTTTTTTTTTTGTCTCTGTGAAATTACTTTTACCACAAGAACTGCCTGGAATGGAAAAGTCACCTCCTGCTCTCGCATCATATCCTTTTGAAATTACAGGGATTTTTAGGCAGCTGTGATCAACAGCCTGGGAATAACAGTGTCTGTAGAATTTGGAAGCTCAACAAGTGAATCTTGTTGACTGATCCAACATATTATAATAATTGATATTGCATTATTGATTATATTGTTGATTAAATATTATCATTTTGTTGGGTGGTGATGTGTATTGTGGAATGGCTGAAGTTTTTCGTGGTGGCCATCAAGGGTGGGGCCCATGGCTTGGTCTAACCCACTTCACCAGGGATGCCATTGCCCATAACTCCTGCTACAGCCCCGGGGGCAGCCAGCACCTGAGGGTCCCCCTGCCCCTTGGCTTTGATTCTGGCAGCTTTAGAGCTGCTGCAGAGTGAGAATTCTTGTGGGTGGAAAAAGGCCTGCCTGTGGTTTGCTCAGCTCTGCAAAATCACAAAACCCCAAGGGGAGCCCAATTGTTGTTGTCTTTGCAGTAGTTCTTGGGCTCTTTCAGTCCCTTGGGCAATGGGACAAAATGATCAATTGCTGCATTTCCAGACTTGTTGCCTCTCAGCTGCCCCTGCAGGGGAGGCTTCCAATCAGCCCTGCTCTGAAAACCATCAAAGGCGCTCACAGAGCCACTTCTTGGGCGAGACCCCATGGAAAGACGCAGAGACCCAGGCAGGGATGGGGAACCAGACAAGAGACTGAGGAGCCTCAGAAAATGATTTGGGAGTTAGAGATGGGCGGGTGGACCCAGGGAAGGAAGGGAGAGCAGAGGGTGGAGCAGGGACCTTGGAAGGGTGGGGAATCCAGGGAGGGATGGGGAGGACAAAGACTGTCGCTGTCATACACTCTGACTCTCTCCATTGTGACACCACCTGGCCCCACATAGGTAGCGGCTGCTGTGGTTCAGCTGCAGGGGGGACAGGGACAGCTCGGTCCCATCGTGGAGCCCCTCCAGTTTCTTCCCATCATGGTAGAAGTACACATCCGTGAGTGGTTTGTTCTGCCAGCTCCGGCAGCGCAGTGTCACCGTGTCCCCCTCCAGCAGTGCCTGTGCTGGCACCTGCAGCACCAGCCAGTCTGGGGGACAGAGGGGTCCTGTCACACCAGGGCCATCAGGAGGGTGATCATGGCACCAGGAGGCACCAGGAGCCACCCAATGTGAGAGAGAAGTCTCCTTGCACAGGTATGCTCTGGGATGTCCCCAGAGCAGGGGACAGGCTCTGGTCACACAGGAGGTGACCCATGGAGTGGAGCCCACCCAGAGATGGCATCACAGAGGGGTTTGTGTGACATCACTGAGGGGTTGTGACATCCACAGGGCTATCTGTGACATCATAAGTGGGGTGTGAGGCCATGGGAACAGATCCTGCCATCATAAAAAGTTTCTCCTATGACATCAGAGGTGGATTGTGACCTTCCCTGGTTGGATGTGACATCATACAGCAGACAGCGACATCTAGAACAGACTGTGACATCACAGGGTGACTGTAGCATCCCACAGAGTCTTCCATTGACATCATTGCAGCTGCAAGATTCAGGGTAACATCCCATTGGGGCTGTGATATGCAGGTGGCTGGTGGCGGCACTATAAAAAGGGCTGTGTCATCACAGGGGGCTATTGGCATCATGGGATGCTGTGTCATCACAGGGGCTGTGTGCATGCAGGGGAGCTGTGTGACATCACAGGGGCTGTGTGAGGTCCCTAGAAGTCACTCTGCCCCTGGCCCCCCCCTCACAGTTCCCCCAGAGCAATTCCAACCCTGCTGCGTGCACAGCCAGGTCCCCTGACTTCCCCAGGTCCCAAGGTCCCCGGACCCCGCAGCCTCCCAGAGGATGTTCCAGGAATCGACCCCAGAGCCCACAGCAGGAGCAGGCGGGGCCTGGGTGGGACAGAGGACAAGGACCCCTAGCAGTGTACCGTGTCCCCAGGGCCCAGAGCCTGGGCAA
>JALJVW010000257.1:0-13060 GCA_024865655.1 Emberiza elegans | reverse complement strand
AGAAAGAAAAGTTGATGATGGAAAACTCAATTTGAACTTAACATGGAGGTTCTACAAAAAGAATAAAATGTTTTTATAAAAAAATTAATAGCAAAAAAGGAGGAGTAGGAGAACCTCTACTCTTTATTGGATGCAGTGGAGAATATAGTAACAAAAGATAAGGAAAAGGCTGAGCTACTTAACCTGTAGTTTGTTTCAATTTTCAATATTAGGAGAGGTTGTCTTCAGGACAAGTGCTCTCCTGAGCTGGTAGATGGGCACAGGGGAGCAGAACAGCCCCTGTAATCCAGGAGGAAGCACTTGGTGACCTGCTGAGCCACTCAGATGCTCACAGGTGTATGGGATCCATCCCAGGGGGGATGAGGGAGCTGGTGGATGAGCTCCCAAGCTGCTCCCCATCATTTACCATCAGTCCTGGCTCAGCAGGGAGGTCCCAGAGCACTGGAGGTGCCAGTGTGAGCCATCCCAAGAAGGGCTGGAAGGAGGATTTGGGGAACTCCAGGCCTGTCAGCCTGACCTGGGTGCCCGGCAAGGTTATGGAACAGATCACCGTGAGTGCCACCACAGGGCACCCACAGGATGGCCCCAGGATCAGAGCCAGCCAGCGTGGTTTCAATGTCTGCACTGATGATCTGCATGAGGGGATTGAGTCCAGCATCAGCAAATTTGCAGATGACACCAAGCTGAGTGTGAGTGTGGATCTGCTGCAGGGTAGGAGGGCTCTGCACAGGGACATGGACAGGCTGGATCCAGGGCCCAAAGCCAACAAGGTGAGGTTTAACAAGTCCAAGCGCCAGGTCCTGCACTTTGACCACAACAAGCCCTGCAGCTCTAAAGGCTGGGGACAGAGTGGCTGGAGAGCAGCCAGGCAGAAAGGGACCTGCAGGGGACAGACGGACAGCAGGCTGGACATGAGCCAGCAGTGTGCCCAGGTGGCCAAGAAGGCCAATGGCTCCTGGCCTGGATCAGGAATGGTGTGGCCAGCAGGAGCAGGGCAGGGACTCTTCCCTGTGCTCAGCACTGCTTGGGCAGCACCTCAGTGCTGTGTCCAGTTCTGGGGCCCCCAATTTAGGAAGGACATGGAGGGGCTGGAGCGTGTCCAGAAAAAGGCAACAAGGCTGGTGAGGGGGTCTGGAGCACAAGTCTGTGAGGAGCAGCTGAGGGACCTGCAGGTGTTTTATCCTGGAGGAGGCTCAGGGAGACAAGGGTGGTGTCAGGGCACAGGCTGGACTTGATGATCTCCATGGCCTGCTCCACCCTTGCTGATTCTGGGATTCTCTGAAACCACCCTTGCAGCAGTTGCAGGAGGAGCCCTGGGCCTCCTCTTCAGAAGCTCCAGCAGCCCAGGTCCCTCAGCTTCTCCTGCCAGCCCCAAAGCCCATCCTTTCAGTTCTGCAGAGCATCTGCAGCTCCTCCTCACTGCCCAGAACAGGGAGCCCCAGAGGCAGACACAGCAGCCCAGATGTGCCCCCCTGGCCTGGGGGGCCTCTGGCAAGGGAGTAGCACCAGGCACTGCAGGAGCCTGCAGACAATTCCTGCAGCACTTGTGGGATGATCCTGCTCCCAAGGGACGTTCCCATGGGGCCAAGTCAGGAACTGCAATGGGGAGTGGGGCCAGAGAGGAAAGGGCAACCAGGGATGGGCTGTTTGCAGGAGAGGGAACAGGGCTGGGCAAGAGGAAGAAATTTGTGCCTCAGGAAGAGTAAAGAAAGCAAAGGTGAAGCCAAAGGAAATGCTGAGGGCAGTTTGGGGTGGCTGCCAGGCAGCCCTGGCTCTGAGCAACAGCGTCTGCAGTGGCACAGGAAACTCCCAGCTGATGGGAACAAACTTTCTGGCTGAGTGCAGAGGCCAGGACAAAGCTGAGTGGTTTCCCTGGTGTCCCCAGCCCTTGTGGCCCCAGGGGCTGATGGCATTTGTGCTCCCTCAGGTTCATGTCCCCACAGCAACAGCATGGGGTGCTCCCCCTGCTGTGTGCAATGCAAACAGGGGCTGCTGAGCCAGTGCTGCCGTGTCTGTGCCTGCAAGGATGGGGCACCTGTGTGAGCTGGGGAGAGGCCAGGGCTGCAGAGGGGGATGTTGTTGGCAGCTCCATGAGGACGCTCTGGGACGCTGCCCTGGGCTGTCCAGCGCACTGGGGATGGATCAGCCCCTGCTCTGCTGCTCCTTCCCATCTGCCCCAGGGCCCTTGCAGAGCCCCAGCCATGCTGTTTGCCCCAGCCTGCCCACAGCCAGCCTGGGGCTGCTCACGGGGGTTTCTGTGCTGAGCATTGGCCTGGCCGTGTTCTTGAGAGAGCCTGGGCAAGGAGCCTGGAGCCCCAGGGCCTGGCCTGAGGCGTCAGCGCTGCCCCAGCAGTGCCCATGGCCTGTCCCTGCTGCAGCCCCAGCACTGCCACCCCCAGGGCTGTGCCCAGGCCCCAGAGCACTCAGGCCCTACAGCAACACCAGGGCCACCAGGGCAGCAGGGCAGGGCCACGGCAGCAGCACTGGCAACACCAAGTGCTGCTGCTGCTGCTGGGCACAGCTGCTGGGCCAGCACTGATCTGCCCCAGCTCTGCACACAGACATTGCTGCTGCAGCTCCAGAGAAGGCAACAAAAGGGCATCTCTGCAGAAAACTCTGCTGGGAGATGCTTGATTTCATTTAAAGCCACTGATAGCACAGCCCCTCTTTGACACAGTCTGTTGCCACAGGAAGGTCAAGAGAAAATGAGAAATAGCACAAGGAATGGCTTTTCTTTCTGGACAATATGAAAAACCTAAAATGAAGGAAAAAATACCACCACAAGCAAACCAACAAGAAATATAAAAGATTATATTTATTACAAGTGATCTGCAGAAATTTGCCAGCATTTTAATACTTCAGAAACCATCCAGTCATCAGACTCCCCACTGCAGCCTTGAGCTCCTGGTTCCTCAGGCTGTAGATGAGGGGGTTCAGGGCTGGAGGCACCACTGAGTACAGAACTGACAGGGCCAGATCCAGGGATGGGGAGGACATGGAGGGGGGCTTCAGGTAGGAAAATGCTGCAGTGCTGATGAACAGCGAGACCACAGCCAGGTGAGGGAGGCAGGTGGAAAAGGCTTTGTGCCGTCCCTGCTCAGAGGGGATCCTCAGCACAGCCCTGAAGATCTGCACATAGGAGAAAACTATGAACACAAAAAAACCAAGTGCTAAACAGCCACTAGCAGCAAGAAGCCCCAGTTCCCTGAGATAGGATTTGGAGCAGGAGAGCTTGAGGATCTGGGGAATTTCACAGAAGAACTGGCCCAGGGCATTGCCATGGCACAGGGGCAAGGAAAATGTATTGGCTGTGTGCATCAGTGAATAGAGAAAGGCACTGGCCCAGGCAGCTGCTGCCATGTGGGCACAAGCTCTGCTGCCCAGGAGGGTCCCGTAGTGCAGAGGTTTGCAGATGGACACATAGCGGTCGTAGCACATGATGGTCAGGAAGGAAAGCTCTGCTGCAATGAAAAAGACAAAAAAAAAAAGCTGGACTGCACATCCAGTGTAGGAGATGTTCCTGGTGTCCCAGAGGGAATTGTGCATGGCTTTGGGGACAGTGGTGCAGATGGAGCCCAGGTCAGTGAGGGCCAGGTTGAGCAGGAAGAAGAACATGGGCGTGTGCAGGTGGTGGCCGCAGGCTACGGCGCTGATGATGAGGCCGTTGCCCAGGAGGGCAGCCAGGGAGATGCCCAGCAAGAGGCAGAAGTGCAGGAGCTGCAGCTGCCGCGTGTCTGCCAATGCCAGCAGGAGGAAGTGCCTGATGGAGCTGCTGTTGGACATTTGCTGGGGCTGCACATGGGGACCTGTTCATGGCGAAATGGACATTGAAGAGTTAGAGAAGATACCTGTAACCAAAATCAGAGCCATTTCCCATACACCCTCCCTTGGAACACACAGACATGATCTTTAGTATTTCAAGACCTCGGGTTTTCTTTATGAGTTCCCCCGTGTCTTTCCTGACATTCTTGGATATCAGAAACCCTCAGCATTTCTGCTGCACTCAGGGAGAACAGAGCAAGTTCTATGAGGCAAAGTGCTGAGTTTAGATGAGGGGAGATGGTCTGTCATTCTGGCCTGTTTAGAGTTTTATCTGGGTTTTAACCTTGCTCAGGTGGAGGGTGATCACCTTCCCATGCTCCCCCTAAAATGTCACAGGTACTGCTGAGAGCAGATGGATCCACCACAGCCCAGCTCCACATTTGTAGCCAAGGACTCACATTGCTCATTCCACCAGCCCAACAGCATTTTCAGTGTCACAACACCTCTGCCTTTCCCCATGGATGTTATGACTCAGAGATGCTCTAGGACAGGTTTGCATGCTGGGGTGAAGCTCCCAGGCTGGACTGAAATCTCAAAGGGACTTCCAAGTGTCCTTATGATGGCATTGGATGAAGGGAGATGCAGCTCCTTCCCTGGCTGCACTGACAGCATTGCCCAGAGCCGGGCACTGGGGACAGCGTCACCCTGAGCCAGCTGTGCCCCCTGCCAGAGCCCCCAGGGCCGGGCAGCTGCTCCCAGCCCTGTGCTCTGCAGAAGGAACTGGGCCCGGGGCTGCAGAGCTGCCCCACGGCTCTGCTGCAGCTCTGCCTGCACAGGAGGGGCTGCACGCCTTGGAGCCTGGCCCTGAGGGCAGAGGCTGGGCTGGGGCACAGGAGGGAGGGGGTTGTTCAGAGGGAGGGGCTGCACTGGAGGGGATCCTGTGGGCATCTCTAAACTCTCCCTGCCACAGCATGGCTGGGGTTTTTTTCTTCTCATTGCCTGATCTTCTCTCTGCTTCCTGGAGATTTCCCTCCTGCAGGTGTTTCCCTGTGCCTGATCTCTCCCTGCCAGCACTCACAGACCCCAAATCTCTGTGCACTCTCCTTGGCCTGACAGAACCCTGCCTGTTTGCAGGGCACTGGCTGGGGGCAGGTTCTGTTTGCAGCTTGGAGAAAGGACAGCTCAGCCTGAGCCTGATGGGTCCAGCAAAGGTGATGCTGGTGCTGTCCATGGGCAGAGTGGCTGAAAGCACATTAGGGATCTCCTGTGAACCTACTGATCACTAAAAGTAACAGTTTGGATGTCTCAGGCACTTGACAAAATTTATAATGAATAATTCATAATCAACCTTTTAATATTTAACCCTCCCCTTCCCTGACATTCTCCTCTAGTAGGAAACTGAATACAAAGTCTTAGGAAATATCCTTTTTTATCAAAATCCTTGTCTTGGAAATATTCTATGACTGATCAGAACCCCTCAGCATGTCAGAGCATCATGAGCATTTCACCTCCCCTGCACCAGAAATACCCAGAGTTGTACTCACAGGGTCTGTAGGCATTGGGATGTTCCAGATTTAGGAGATCACTCAGGAGCTGCAGCTGCATTGTCCTGCAGCCAGAGGTTCCTGTGCCAAGGGCTGGCAGTGATTGTGCCCCAGGCACTTCTCAGCACCTTCCCAGCCCTGACTGATTGAAGCTCTCTGTGCCTCTGTGCTGTGCCCGGGCTGGCTGCAGGCAGTGCCCCAGCCCTGCTGGGCTGGCAGAAGAGCTGCTCATCAAGAGAAATGTGCTTTTGAAGCTCTTCTTGGTTACCAGGAGCTGCCTCTGTGCCAGGAGCCCAGCCCAGCTCAGCAGCACAGACACAGCACAAGGACTTTAATGAGCCTCTGGGGCTTTGTGCTCAGGCCCTGAACATCAGTCCCTGAGAGGGAGCTGAAGAAACCTCTCCAGAACTCCAAGTCAGAATCCAACTCCAAAGTTTCTTGGACTTTTAATGGGTCCCACTGAGGGACATGACTGAGAAAGTGTCCCCAGGCCCCAGGCAGAGCAGAGAACTGCAGGCAGTGATGACAGGTGGGGACAAAGAGAAGCCAAGTCTTGGTGCCCTGGGGCACAGCAGGGTCTGTGCCACCAAGGGCTGGGAGGAGACACCTTGTCCTGAGGCCCTGGGGCACTGTCAGCCCCTTGTCCTGCCCTCAGCATCCCCCCCTAGCCCACATCCCAGTGGCCTCAAGGATCTGCTGGAAGGAGTCCCTGGGGAGCCTTGCTCAGCAATGGCCCTGGGGCTCCTTCATGCTCCCCTGCAGGGACTGCAGGTTTTTCAAAGGACTTTGGGTTTGGTTTTTGCCTTGGAGTCTCTGAGAGGTTTGTGCAATCATGGCCTCCAATTATCTGCTTTAATGAGTCCCTGGAGAGGCTTTGTCAGTAAAAACACTCAGTGGGGCTCATTAATACTTCAAGGTACTTCAGTTATTTTAAGGTACTTGGTGTTTCCTTTTGATCCAGACTCTGTGAGAGGTTTGTGCAATCATGGTCCCAATTATCTGCTTTAATGAGTGTCCCTTGAGAGCTTTGTACTGACACTCAGTGGGGCTCATTTAATACCTTGAGATACTCAAAGTTTTTAAGCTACTTTGGATTTTCCTTCCCACTGAGTCTCTGAGAGGTTTTTGTGCCATCCTGGCCTCCAGTTCTCTCCTCCAAGGAGTCCATGAGGGGCCTGTGTTGGGGATGGACCTCAGTGGGACCCATTTATTCTCTGAGACACTTTGGGGTTTTCTTCTGACTTTGATTCCTCTCAGGCCCTGAGGTTGGTTCCAGGTGTTATGTTTTCCCAATTACCCCCTCATAAAAAAACCAAACCATATTTGAGATAGCAGGAAATTTTAATTGAATAGTTTAGAAAATATATAAATAAGGGATAATTTGGTTCAAATAATGGTGCATAAGCAAAAAAATAACTGTGGGGTATGGAGGGCAGGGCTCTTGGACCCATGCCACCTTGCATATGGCTTGCCAAGTGAAGATTCTTCCTTATATGCCATGTGCCAATACCATCTCCTCCCATTTTCGGTTCGTCCTATTTCTACCTCCGCCCTCATTACCACCTTTACTGCGCATGTGCCACTATTCTGTCTGGTGGTCGCAGAAGTCTTTGGGGGTCGTAATTTGATGAAGATTTGTAGTCTTCTTCTTTGTAGTTTAATTCACCTTTGGGTTACACACGCGCACCAAGCCAGTACAATGTAAGCCAAGACTAACGTATCACATCTAAATATCAAGGCAATAAATCCCTTATAATGAGCATTTTTCTGGGACCCAACCAGTTTTTCCCTTCTTTCTGCTCATTTTTAGCAACTGTCTTGTCCTTGAGAACATCTGCCAGGAGGGGGATGGAGCCCCTCCTCTCCCTTTCTTCTTTGGCATTACAACTTTTAACTGTTTTATTATTCCCAAATATTAATTATTATATGATAAATATCAATTACTGTTTCAATTTTATCAGCACAAATCATACCTATTTACCACACCAGTAATTCCAGACGCACCGCACCTCTAAGATCGGTGACTTAGGGATTTTTAGACACTCGAAAATACCATGAGCCACACACAGTTTTCCTTCCCCTGGTTTTACTGGAAGGCAACACTGGAGATGTAAGTGCAGCGCTGGGGTCAGGTAGGAATCCTACCCCAAGGGAAGGTGTCCCGACAGTGTTTGCCCTCAGCAAGGCCAATGCACAGCAGCAAGCGAGGGGATTGCTGTGCCCGTGTGCAGGAGTCAGGGCTCTGCATCTGGGCTCAGCGCTGCAAAGTTCCCGTGTTTGGACAGACGAAGGGGCCGTCCCCGGGCGCGCGGGGCTCGAACGTGGGGCTTGGTGGGATGAGCGGGGAACGGACACGGGGACGAACGGCCCCGGTGCTTCAGTTGCAGCGGCGGCAGCGGCGGCAGCAGCAGCAGCAGCAGCAACAGCAGCGGCAACAGCAGCAAAAAAAACAGATATTTAGAACACTCTTTTCTTTTCTCTTTTTTTTCTCTTTCTCTTTCCTGTCCTTTCCCGCTGTCGGGCACCCTTCTCTCGGGGTCCCTTGCCCGGCGTCCCTCTCCTCTCCCCGCCTCCCTCTCCCCTGCCGGGCCGGGCCATGCCCCCGGCCCGCCCCCGGCCCCGGGCGGGGCTGTCCCGTGCCCGGCCCCGCCGTCCCGCCCGCCGCGGTCTCGCCTCCGCCCGGCTCTGGCCGTACTGGCGGTGGCGCTGCTGGGCGGGCATCAGTGCCTGGTGCGGGGGCGGCATCGCCGCCCTTCGGCTCCGCCTGGCCCGAGCCCGGCCCCGGACCCGACGCAGGGTCCAGTCCCGGCCCCGGCCCCGGCCCCGGCTCCTCCCGGGGCCCGCGGAGGACACAGGCGGCGCGGCCGCTCCCGCCGCCTCCGCTGCGGCTTCCCCGGCCCGAGCTCCGCCGCTCGGCAGCGCAGCCGCCGGCCCCGAGCCTCCCGTGCCGCGTTCCAAAGAGCGAACGCCTGGGCATGGCCGGCCCGGGGCGGGTGAGGGGCGCTCGGGGGCCGGTGCTGGCCCCGGGCCGAGAACTGACAGCCTCGTCCCGCCCGCAGGGAAGGTGCTGCAGGCCCTGAAGGAGCGGTACAGGCTGGGCTCGCTGCTGGGGCGCGGCGGCTTCGGCACCGTCTTCGCGGCCACGCGGCTCTCGGACGGCGCCCCGGTGAGCGGCGGGGCCGGCGGCGGGCGGAGGGGAGGAGGGGGTGGAGGAGGAAGAGGAGGAGGATGGGGCTGGGTAGGGCGGGCGGCGAGCTCAGCCCGCTGCTGCCCTTGTCTTGCAGGTGGCCATCAAAAGTGTGCCACGGAACCGCATCCGGCACTGGGGCGAGCTGGTGAGTGAGCGGGGCTAGCGGCAGCAGCCGGGCCGTGCCGGGCGGGGAGGAGCCGAGCCCCGGCACGGTGGAAGCCGCCAGGACGCCTCGAGGGGGAGCGGGCGTGGGCCCAGCGCAGGGCGCAGAGCATCCCGGGCTGGCTGAGGGCTCCCCGAGCCCCGGCACGGCCTCACCCCCACTGACGGCACCGCGCTCCTCCCGCAGCCCGACGGCACCAGAGCACCCCTGGAGATCGTGCTGCTGGCCAAGGTGTCCACTGGCTTCCCTGGTGTCATCCAGCTGCTGGAGTGGGCCGAGCTCCCCAAGTACATCGTGATGGTGCTGGAGCGGCCAGAGCGGTGTCAGGACCTGCAGCGTTTCATTCGGGCACGGCTGTTCCTGCCCGAGGAGGAGGCGCGGGCGCTGTTCCGCCAGGTGCTGGAGGCCGTGCGGCACTGCACCAGCTGCGGGGTCCTGCACAGGGACATCAAACCAGGGAACATCCTGGTTGACCTGGCCACCGGGCGGGCCAAATTGATTGACTTTGGCTGTGGCACCTACCTGCAAGAGACAGCCTACACTCACTTTGCAGGTGAGCCCACGCAGGGCTGTGCTCCTCGTCCCAACATCTCACAGCCCAAACTGGATGTAGCAGTGGGGATTCTCCCTTTTGCTGCCAGTCAGGGGACTGAGGGACTGAGTCTTCAGCTGTGTTGCTTTAGAGCAGGGCTGGGTGGGGAGCCATCTTCCAGCCCTGCTGGCAGCCTTTGCCAGGCACTCTGCCCAGGACTGGGGCTGGGCTGGGGCAGCCAGCCTGACCAAAACCCCCGTGGGTGGGGGCAGCAGAGAGGGGGGGCTTTAACCTGTGCCTCAGCCGGTTTAGTGTGCAGGCGAAAGGAAGGGCTTGGACTGCTCCACTTGCCCTGTTTGCTTTGGCTTTATATTATTTTTGGGGCAATGCAGGCAGGGAGGATAGGGGCATGTTTTTTCCCCAGCACAGAGGGGGTTTTTCCTTTGCATGTCATGGTCAGGCCTAGCCAGGGTTTCCGCTGCCCTCTTCCAACACCAGTGACTCCTTTCCCAACCCTAAGTTTGTGCACAAGTCCCAGGTGCTGGCGATAGGGCAGCGGTCACACTGTGTGCCACTGATGCAGCCCCCGCAGGCCCAGGGATGCTGGGGCCAGGCTCTGGGAGCAGCAGCATCCCCCTGCTGAGCTCTGTCTGTATTCCATAGGAACCCGGTCATACAGCCCCCCAGAATGGAACAACTTTGGGTGGTACCACGGCGAGGCAGCAACGATCTGGTCCCTGGGCATCCTGCTGCACCAGATGGTCTGTGGGGAGCACCCTTTCAGGAGGGGCCAGAGCCTCAGCTGGGGCCAGCTCTCACTGCCACATCGGCTCTCTGAAGGTAAATCCTCATCTCTGGGCATGAGGGGAATCGCAGTGCTGGGAGACAGCAGCGGGCTCGTGGGCATCCCGCTCTGGCAGCTGCTGAGGAGGTGGCACATGTCCTGCTCTCATGCTCTCCTCCAAACAGAGCATCCATGGGGAAGTTTAGGCCCAGCTCTGGGCATGCCCAGCATGGCCTGGGCATGGGAACAGGGGGCAACTTCTCCAACTGACTGGTGATTTCTGGTTTCCCTCTCCAGAGTGCCAGGATATCATTAAGAGGTGTTTGTCCATGCAACCCTCGGACAGGCCATCCTTAGAAGAGCTTTTCCATCATCCTTGGGTGCAGGGTGTTCCTCTGCCCTAGAAGATGGGAGAGATCCACGTGCACAGTTGGACCCAGGGGCCTGGCAGGTACCAGCTCCACACATCTCTTGGCACTCAGTGGCAAAGCAAAGCAGGCTGGTTTTGTCCTGCCTGTAGCTCTGAGCAGGGGTCAGCAGAGGGGAACACACAGCCCTTGGGCTGGAGCTGAGCTGCAGACCTGGTGTGGCAAGCACTGGTGGCCACCATCCCCCTGGTTTTGTTTGTCTGGTTCATGGATGGCTGGGGCCCTGGCAGAGCCCTGACAGCCTGGTCTGGCCCCCAGGGAAGGAGAAGGAGCCCCTGGAGAAGCTGTACCAGGTGGGGCTGCTGCTGGAGACACCAAGGACAACCTCAAGGATGACAATCTCTTCCTCAGCCTGGCCAGCTGAAGATGATGGACTTGGATTCTGACACCTTCTTTAAAGCCAGGCTCCAGGCCCAATTTGCAGGTGAGTCCACAGGCAGGGGATGCTCCCAGATCTGGGCATGGCATGGCCTGGCTGGGCACCAAAGGTTCCCCTTTGCTGGGGCAGATGCAATGAATTCTTCAGTCGGCTGCCCAGCTGCTTTTTGGCTCTGGGCAGCTGCTGAGGGGCTGGATGTGCCGTGGCTGGCTGCAGGCTGGGCACATGTGCTGCCCTCCTGCTCTGCTGCCAAAGGCAGCAGGGATGGGCAGCTCTGGGCACAGCTCTGGGCACAGCCAGCATGGCCTGGGCACCGCAGGCCTTGGCACAAGGGGACAGGAGCCCTCAGCTGACGGGCACTTTCTGCTTTCTCTCCTTGCAGCCGGGCTCTGCGCGTGCTGAGGCTGCTCTGGGCTCTGCCAGGGCTCTGCTGGGCTCAGCCCTGGGCCCAGCTGGGCTGGCTCTGCCCTCACATTGCTCTGACAGCTTTGCATCAGACGAGCCCGTTGTGAGCACAGCGCCTGAGCTTTCTGCTTTGGCAGGTGAGTGAGACTCTGCTGCAGGCCCAGAGATTGCAGCTGGGGACACACATCCAATTGGCAAGGACCCAAACTCTCCACAGTCCCAGCTGAACGCCTGGATCTGCACAGGGTGTTTTGTCTGTGCCATTCTTCCTTCTTGATTGGCTGGAATTGTGCAATTGCACTTTCTTCCTCCTCTAGAAGTGCCTGAGTGGGCCAAAGCTGGCGAGTGGGCCGTGTTCCTGAGGCAGTGCAGGCTGGAGCTGCTGGATGGAGAATTGCCCTTCTGCACTGCCAAACCAGAGCAAAAAGCCCTAAGTGGGACTTTGTGTCTCTAAGAAATCCCTGACAGTTTCAAAGGGAATGTGCAGCTCATTGCCAGGCTGAGAAGGAAGGTCATCTTCTAAAGGATTTGGGCTTTGACAGAGTTTCCATTCCCAGTCCTGCTTGGAGCTGGAAGGGCACAAAGCAATTTCCTCTTGCTTTGAGCACAATTTCAAATACCAATGTTGGAAACAAAGCCCAAAATCTTTTAAAAGGCTGCTGAGGTCAGTAAGATGGATCCATGCCATCAGCACATTTACAATGTAAATAACTGAGTTCTCTTTTTAAAAGATCATTTACCTCTTAATGCAAAGAATGTAACTTTGCATTTATGTTTTGGTTTTTACTAACATTATGTTATGTTTTTTCACTAACACTTGGATTTTATTCTTATCTTTTACAATTTACCTATTTTTTTTTTTTTTTTTTTTTTTTTTCTTTAAATAGAAAACATGTCCTACAGAAGGAATGTCCTTTGCTCCTGGTTCCCGTGTGGAGCAGCTCCTTCCTGCTGGCTGAGCTGCTCAGGCAGAGCCCGGCAGCTCCTGGCCCTGCAGGGCTGAGGCTTTTCCCCGTTGCTGGGCACAGACTGATGGAGCAGCACTGCTGAACTCAGGCACACACAGAGGGACCAGCAGCAGCTGCCTTTGGCCACCTGAGGCTCAAAGGCCCAACCTCTGAGCAGCCAGGGCTGGAAGAGACTGGCAGGATCTGATCCCTGACTCTGGGCCAGGCCTGCACAAATGACCCCACACAGCAGCAGCAGCAGCAGCAGCAGCAGCACATGGAGCTGACTTTGAGCACAGCCCCTGCCCCTCTTCCCTGCCGTGTGCAGCGGTGTCACAGCAGCCTGAGGCACCTGGGAGCCCCCAGTGCCAGCAGGGGACTTGAGATGGCAGCCCTGGGCTCCTGGAGGCTGTGCAAGGAACAGAGCTGGGCACTCCCTGTCCATGGGGAGCTTCCAGATGGAAAAGGCTGCTGTGCCCAGGCAGCTCCAAGGGCACAGAAAGGAGGGTCTGGAGCACTGGATCTGTGCCAGTGCCACAGTCCTGGGCAGCAGCCAGGGGAAACAGAGGGCCCTGGGGAACAGGCAGGGCACAGCACTGAGGGACAGAACCAGGCAAGGGCAGAGACTGGAGAAAGCCAGACCCAGGAGCAGGAACAGCTGCTCCATTGCACTCTTGGAGAGCAAACAATGCTCTTGGCTGGTTCAAAGTGCTGAAAGGCGTGAAGGGCAGAGGAGCATGAGGCCACAGCCTCCCACAGGAGCTGGGCAAGAGGAGACTTTGTGAGCAAAGTAATGCTGTTAACATGGACCTAGCTGAATTCAGCAGATGGAATAATGGAATTATAGAATCCTTTCTGTTGAAAGCCTCTCTGAGCTCAAGTGAATCACCCAGCAGTGCCAAGCCCAGCACCAAACCACGTCCCTG
>JALJVW010000256.1:90242-109622 GCA_024865655.1 Emberiza elegans | reverse complement strand
TATTATAAGGTTTTAGGGAAGTTAAATACTGTTAGGTGTTATTCCTCTGTCAAATTAGTAAGTCATGGGTTATAAGTTAGGTCAAATACTGTTAAGTGCTGTTATTTAAGGTATCAGTTAGGGTTAAGGTATAAGTTCAGTTCTGTGAAGTTTGGGCTATGTTAAGCTTTTAGGCCGTATTACTTTTATCCTTGCCCTCACTGTCCTTGTGTCACACACACACACAGGGACAGTTCTTGGTTCATTTCTGGTTTGATTGCCTGGATTTTGTTTGGCTTTGTCATTGCTTTGCTTCCTTGGTGTGCCTGAAGTGTCCAGTCAGGAGCAGAGTGACTCTTGCCAAGGAACTTTTTGCTGCTCTCCCTTAATATTAAATATGCTTTTTGCTGATCCCTTGCTGGGGATTTTTTCAGTGCTCTCAAGGCCTCATTCGTAACAGGGTAAAGGAGCCCTGCTGGGGGAGGCTGCGGGGCTGGGGGTGGGGGGACCCAGGGGTACAGGGGACCCCGCTGTGCACGAGCAGTGTTGGACTGCTCTGGGGGGAACTGTGAGGGGGGCCGGGGCAGAGTGACCTCCCCAGTGACCTCACACAGGCCCTGTGATGTCACACAGCCCCTGTAATGTCACACTGCCCCTGTGATTTCACACAGCCCCTGTGTTATGTCACACAGCCCCCTGTGATATCACAACCCACTCTAGCATGTCACACAGCTCCCTTGTGATGTCACAGAACCAAATCTGGAATGTCACCCTGGAATGTCATGCAGCTGCATTGTGATGTTGCAGAAGACTGTGGTGTTAGAAAGTCACCATGTGATGTCACTGTCTGTTCTGTACTGTCACAGCCTGCTCTGTGATATTACACAGCCACCTAGTGATGTCACCAGCCACTCCCTGATGTCACAGAGCCACCCTGTATGATGGTAGGATCTGCTCTATGGCCTCACACTATGATGTCACAGACAGTTGTGTGATGTCACAACCCCCTCAGCGATGTCACAAAGCCCTCTCTGTGATGTCATACTGCCACTCTGTAATATCACAGCACACACTTTGACCTCACAGCTGGATCTATGATTTCACACAGTCATGCCATGATCTCACAGCCTGCTCTGTGATGTCACACAGAATACGCTCTATGATGTTGTAGCTTCTCAATGACCTCACACAACAAACTCTGTGATGTCATAGTCCTATCTGTGACCTCACACAGCCCACTCTGTGCTGTCACACAGCCCCTTGCTGACATCATAGCTGCTATGTGCCTCTATGACACAGCCACAGAGGTGCTGCTGTGACACAGCCCCCTCTGGGACATCCCACAGCCCCTGCCAGTGCTGAGCCCCTGTGAGCTCAGTCTGTGCCCTGCTGGTGTCCCTGAGGGGCCCTGGCAGTGCCCCAGCCCTGCTGGGCTGTGCACAGGAGCTGCTCCTGGCCAGAGCTGTCTCTCTGCAGCGCTGCCCTTTCTTGTCCAGCTGCCTCTGGGCCAGGAGCCCAGCCCAGCTCAGCAGCACAGACACAGCACAAGGACTTTAATGACCCTCTGGGGCTTTGGTGCTCTTTGCATCAGACTCAGTCCTGCCATGGGCAAAACTTCTGCTCCCAGGGAAGTTTGAAGTTTCTCATACTTTAATAGATCTCCAGGGACCTTGTCCCCAGGTGCTGCCCATAGAGGTGCCTGGCAGTGCACAGGTGGGGCTGCAAGGGAAAGGGTGTCCCTGCCCTGCGCCTCTGTCCCTGCAGGCTGTCAGCATCCCCTGGCTGCCCCACCTGGCTGGGCCATTCCTTTGCTGACAGCTCTGCCTCCTGCCTGCCTCTGTCTGCCCACACAAAGCCTTGGGCTGCTCCAGGCTCCTTCTGGGGGGCGTGCTGCACCACAGCCCTGTCCTGGCAGGGAAATTCCTTTCTCCTGGTGTCCAGTCTGAGCCTCCCCAGCTGCCCTTGCCATTAATTCTTCCTTTTTCTGGCTCTTCTTTACTATGTCAAAAGGATCCCACACCTCTGAAACCACCTTTCAATCCCTCCCAGGGGTCTCCTCTGCTGTCCTCAGTCTCCACCCCACTGAGCACAGAGCTCCTGTGTCCCTATAGAGTGGTCAAGTGCTTGAGGCCAAGAGCACCTGGACAAGAGGGACAGTTCTTTTCTAGAAAGGAGGAAACCACAGAACCCCAGGGTTTGAAGGCAAATGAGAAGCAATCTCCAGAGGCCCAAGGCAAGCCAGACCTGTCTGTCCTTGCAGCTTTTGTCTGGAAACCCCCTTTGGATATATGGGGAATTTTGGGGTGGAATTCCATTTCAGCCATGGGTTCTTGGACTGGAATGACAGTTCTCCATAGGAAGGAAAGGGTGGAGTCCCAGTGTTTCAAAGGCTGATTAAAGGTGGCCCCAAGGGAAGTCAAGGCCAGCCAGACCTGTTGTCAGGGAGAATCATTGGAGAGATATAATTTGGGAGGCAAAAATATCATTTTTGTCTATGGTCATCTGGACAAGAAGAACAGTTCTTTTCATAGGAAGGAAAGCATGCAGCCCCAGTGTTTCAAAGGCAGATGACAGCTGGCCCTGAGGAAACCAAAGGAACCTGGGCAGTCCTGGCAGCTTTTGTCAGGGAGCAATCCTTGTATATAAGGAATTTTGGAGGTGTGAGTCTCACTTTGGCCATGGATGCCCAGATTTTAAAGGTGTTTTTTTTGCATGTGCAGAAGGGTCCACAGGCCCCAGTGTTTTGAAGGCAGATGAGAGGTGGCCCCCAGGAGGCCAAGGCCACCACAGAGTGGGCGGTGTGAGGTCACAGATTGGGCTATGACATCACAGAGTTTGTTGTGTGAGGTAATTGAGCAGCTACACCATCATAGAGGGGATTCTGTGAAATCACAGAGCAGGCTGTGACATAATGACATGGCTGTATAACATCATAGAGTGGGATGTGAGGTCAAAGTGTGTGGTGTGACATTACAGAGTGGCAGATGTGAGGCCATATAGAAGACTGCCATCACAGAGGATCACACTCTGTGACACATCATTGAGTGGATTGTGATGGAGTCGGTGTGTAACATCACAGGGGGCCCTGTGGCTGTGACATCAATGAACAGACAGTGACATCACAGTGTGACTTTGTGACATCACAACCATCTGTGACATCACAACACAGTTTTATGACATCACAGAGTGACATCCCTGATGTGGTACTGTGATGACATCACAGGGAACCATGTGCATCACATGCTGTGTGACATCACAGGGGCTGTGTGACATCTGTGACCACAGGGCTGTGTGACATCACAGGGGCTGTGTGAGGTCACTGGGGAGGTCACTCTGCCCCAGCCCCCCTCACAGCTCCCCCCAGACCAGTCCAACCCTGCTTGTGCACAGCAGGGTCCCCTGTCCCCCCGGGTCCCCCCGCCCCCGGCGCTGCAGCCTCCCCCAGAGGATGTTCCACGAGATCGACCCCGGAGCCTGACACGGGGACGGGGGGCCGGGGCCCTGGGGGTGGCACAGGGGGACAGGGACCCCCCGGCAGTGTCCCCGTGTCCCCCAGGGCCAGAGCCTGGGCCAGGCCTCCTTCACCCTGGAACAAACAAGGCCTTGAGAGCGCTGAAAAAATCCCCAGCAAGGGATCAGCAAAAACCAGATTTAACATGAAGGGACAGCACCACAAAATTCCTTGGCAAGAGTCACTCTGCTCCTGACTGGACACTTCAGGCACACCAAGGAAACAAAGCAACAACAAAACCAAATAGAATCCAGGCAATCAGACCAGAAATGAACCAAGAACTGTCCCTGTGTGTGTGTGTGACACAAGGACAGTGAGGGCAAGGATAAAAGGAATAAAGGGAGAAAAGCTTAACAGAGCTGAAACTTAACAGCACTCAATTTACACCTCAACCTTAACTGATACCTTCAACTTGACAATTTTGCAAAAGAACAGCATTTAACACTATTAAACCTAACTTACAACCCATGACTTCATGATTTAATAGTGGAATGACATTTAACAATATTCAACTTAGCTTATAACATATTAAACTTGACTTTGCAACAAAAAAGCTCATAACACAATTTACCTTATTTCTCGTGATGTAACCTGAGCCACAGGCCTGACTGGCTCAGCTATCCAAGACACTCAAGCCCCTCAGAGAGCAGCATTTCTGCCACATTTCCCCAGCACAGGCACTCCTGTGTGCACACAGACACAAAGAGTCAGTGCAAGGCACCTGTGAGAAATTCCCCTGAGGGCAGGAAATGCTCCCTGTGGATCCTTTGGCATCTCCCCAGCTGGTGAAGGGTTGAGCCTGGAGGAGTGGGGGGATCGGCCCAGGCTCCATCATTGTTCGGGATCCCCAAGTGCAGCAAACAGGAGAGTTCCCGGCTGGGAGAGGCCCCACTCAGAGGGAGTCACTGGCCCAGGGAGCTCAAGGGGCTCCTTTTGGGGCTGTTTGCAGGGCCCCAAGAGAGGGGCTTCAGTCCCAGCCATGGTTCATCCTGGCCGCACTTGGCACCAACAGCTTTCTTTGGCACTGTGAGAACAGGGATCTTGTGCCACTGAGGGAACAAAACCAGTTCCCAGGGCTGCTGCTAAAGGAACCAGGAGCTGGTTGGGCAGCAGCAGTGCCTGGAGCAGACAGTGTTTGTGATGAGCTGCAGAGGAGCTGAGCCCAGGGGCTGTTGGCCAAGGCCGAGGCCCATGGAGCATTTCTCAGCTGGCAGGGTGGCCTGAGAAGGGGAGGGGGGAATGCAGCAGCACAGGGCCATGGATCCAAGGGACCATTGTGACACTGTGGGGCCCTGTGAGACCAAGGGACCATTGTGACAGTGTGGGGCCCTGTGACACCAAGGCCACATTGTGACACTGTGGGGCCCTCATGGAGACCAAGGGACCATTGTGACACTGTGGGGCTCATGGAATCATGGAGACCATTGTGACATTGCTGGGCCTCATGGAAGCAAGGGGACTGTACTGACGCTGTATGGCTCCCATGGAATGTAGGGGCCCCATTGTCCCAAACATTTGACAGAGGCCTCATCAAACCAAGGGTCCATTGTGACCTTGCAAGGCACCTCATGGAGCCAAAGGTTCTTGGTGACATTGCAAAGGCCTCATGGAACCATGGACATGGAGACCAGTAAGAGACTTCACAGCCTCACACAACATGGAACCAAGGGACTACATTGTGACACTGAGGGGACCCATGGAATTTTGTAGACCATTGTGACACTATGAGGGCCCATGGGAATTCAGGCAGAGACATTGTGACACTGTGGGGGCTTCATGGAACCAGTAAGACCATTGTGACTCTAGGGGTCCCCACAGAACCAAGAGGACCATTGTGATCCTGTGGGGACTGATGAAACCAAGAGGCCTTTGTGACACTGCAGGGCTGCATGGAACCAAAGGTCCATTGTGACATTGCATGGCCTCGTGTCATCATTGTTCTATTGTGACACTGGGTAACCAAAGGAGACCATTGTGACACTGCAAACCCCCAGGGTCCAAAGGTCCATTGTGACATTGCAGGGCTCCTGGAACAGAGGAGTTAGTGACATTTGGGGCCTGGGGAACCATGAAGACCATTAGGACACTGAAAGGCCTCATGGAACCAAGGGAACATTGAACAGGTCTGGATGGTTTGGCCTCCCAGGGGCTGCCTGAAAGCTGACCTTGGCATGTTGAGGGTCTCTTCTCATCTGCTATTCAAACAATGGAGCTCTGGGCTTTCCTTCCTATGGAAAAGATCTCTCGTCCTCCCCCAGGCATCCATGGCCAGAATTGGGATTTCATCTCCAAATTTCCTTATATCCAGGGATTGTTCCAATAGGAATATTGCCAGGACAAGCCTGGCTGGCAATGGTTTCCCAAGGGTCACCTCCCATCTGGCCCCAAAATAATAGGGAAGGCTCCGTGCTTTCCTTCCTATGGGAAAAAGCTTTCCTGCTTCTTCAGGAACTCATGGCCAAGATTGGGCTTCCACCTCCAAAATTCCCTAAATCCAAAGACTGATCCCAGACAAAATCTGCTGTTACTGAAAAGTCTGGCTGGCCTTGGCCTAGTGAGGCTCTCACCTGCCTTCCAAACACTGGGGCTCTGTGCTTTCCTTCCTATGGAAAAGAATTTTCCTTCTTATCCAGATGCCCATGTCCAGACTTGGGATTTCCGCTGCCAACATTGCCTTACTGTGAGAGTCTGGAGGAGATTGTTGGCTGGAAACATTTTGTGTGTGAGTGAGGAAGAGGCAGATCCAGCCTTGCTCTGCCCTAGAACCCTTGCCCTGCCCTGCCCTGTAACCCCAATCGCCCCCAGAGCCTCTATCCCAGCCCAGCAGTGGCTGCCAGTCCCTGGCACAGCACAGGCAATGCTCCACAGCCACCTCTGCAGCCCTCAGCCCAGCTCCTGAGGGACCAAATGAGCCCAAGTCCCACCTGGGGGAAGGGCCCAGGGAGACCAAGGGGTATTGAGGACTGACCACAAGGCAAGCACACATCTTGACCCTACCTCCTCTTGGAATTCCTATCTGAACATCGCTGGAATCCACAAATTGGTAGCTCTGTGTGTGCCCCTCTGTATTTTTTATATCTTTCTCTCTTTCTGTGTCTTCTGTTTCTGTGCTCCTGTAAATTTTGATTAACATTAAGTTGAACAGGCTTAGAGTTTGTGAAGTTGAATGGGCCATGTCAATGCTTTGAGAAGTGTATTTCATTGACTGAATGTCTGTTGTAGTTTTGACATGAGAAGAATTTTAAAAAAGTAGTACAGGCTGTTTTTTGTGTAACTGACAATGTGTTAAACCACTAAGATACTGAACACCTCTGTGAAACACAAATGTTAAAGGTTAAAAAACACAGGAACCTCCTCTTTCTTTTCCAGTCAACAACAAAGTAGATGGGGGCCCTGGCCCCATCTCAACCAAACCAAACCAAACCAAACCAAACCAAACCAACCCTTCCATGGGCTGGAGCCCTTCCCCTGAGTTGTGCTGCCCCAGGCTGCCCTGCCCTGCATCGGCCCCATTCTAACCAAACCAAACCCCAACAACTGCTAAACAGGAAAACAAAGGAGGCTAAAAAACACCAACCAGAACAAAGCCAGCCGCAGCTATTAAAATCTTACCATCAAGTCCCTCCCCCAACACAACTGAAACAAAAAACTCCTACAACCTGCAACCCATACAAAATAACCCAAAACTAAACACAAAAAAAACCCCCAAACCAACATTAAAACCAATCCTAACACAACCCAACCACAGCTCCCACCACAAGTTACCAGCAGGTCAGGTGTTTACCCTTTCAATACTTCAATCCTCCCTAAAGTAAAAGAAAAAACAAATTACAAAAATTTAAAAGAAACCATAAAACCATCAAAGTCAGTAAGGAAGAAATTAAATCCCAAATAAAAAGGAACAAAAAACCCCATTAATCTTGAAACTAAAATCCTCTTATAAACTATAAAGAAAAAATTTAAATTATCAAAATAATATCAAACAAAAAACCTCCATATTAAAATGAATTATAAAATAACTGTAATTTCATAAAAAGTTTAGCAGAAAAAAAAATAATCCAGTACCCCCAAGAGAAGATCTCTAATTCCAAAGATAAAAATATTTTAAAAACTAAATAATATAAACATTTACCTTTAAACAACTTATCTTTAAAACAATACCTCCTAAGTCAACATGGCCCATCAACAAGCTATAAAAAAGCTTCTAGCAATTAAAACAACTTCAAAATAACAAAGTTACCCAGACAGCTGTTATACATGACAAAATTAAGAATCACAAAAAAATATTATTTCCTCTTGTAAAAAAATCTCCATAACCTTAACAAGAAAAACTTCTCTCCCTAATTAAACAAAAAATCTATTCTAGACATGCTAAACTAACAAGAAATTTTAAGTTTACTTTCTTTACATTGTCAGTAAAAAAAAAAAAAAACAAACTTGTAAATAAAAAGTGTTCCAAAGAGTTTATTTAAATTCTTACTAGCATTTTTAAAACTTATTTTTAATAAATGTTCTTTATACCCTTTTAAAATTTTAAGCCTACTTTTCCTTTCTCATAATCCTATCTCACAACAAAAATACATAAATAACTGACACACTCATCAATCCATTAATTAGGAAATCTCAATATTAGAAAAATCTAAAATTAACAAACCAAAATGACTACAGTGTCATAATAAACCATTTGCCAAAGTTTCTCTGATTTTCTAAAGTTCCTAGCAAAGGCTGTTTTGTTGTTTTGAGCTCCTGAGAATCACTTGTTAGTATTTCTCCAGTGTGTCCAACTCAGAGTACACAAACAATTGTAATTCCTTTTAAATGTCTCCTTGAGAAAGTTGTCTGGGGGATGGGAGTCAGGGCTTGTCTGTCCTGCTTGGCACAGCCCAGGCAGGGCTTTCCCAGCCACATTCCACACTCCATTGCCCAGCAGGAGCCACTGGTGCCTCTCAGTTGTTCTGCCCCAGCCCCAGGGATGCTCTCCTTGTCTGCCCATTCCCCCACGGTCTCTGGGCAGGGATGGCCTCAGTGGGGGCTGCTGACATCCTCAGCAACTTGGAGGCTGCTGCTGAATTTCCCTGCTCCAGAGGCTTGTTCAGCCTTCAGCTCTTTATGCAGGAATTCAGTGTCCCAGGGCTCATTAACACCCAGAACACCTTAACAAGCCAAGCCTCTGTGAATAATTTCATTTTATTTTCAAATCCTTTGTGGTTAATTGGATGGATTCCAGTAGTGTATTCAAGCTGAATAGGTTCTATTTAAAAAGAGAGTGAGAAAACATTGTTTACGTTCTGTTTAGGTTTTTTTTTTTCTGTTAATTTAATGATATGTGCTATCTCCAGTTGACACTGCATCCTAGTACCTCCTCATGCAGTTGGAATAGATATGAAAATCAAGAGCCTTCATGGCTGACACTCAATCAGACTCTGTCTCTAACCCCACCCCACCATTTCCCCCATCCAAGGCCTGGCACTCAGAGCAGCCTTGTGCAAATCTGAGCTCCCTGCAGCCCAGGCTGCACCTGCAGCTTTCAGCTCCTTGGCTGCAACTCCCACCTGCTTTCCTTGGAGAAGGAGCTGCCTGAGACACAGAGGGATGTTCATTTATTGTCAGCCAAAAAACCCATGGGAACTGAAGTGTGTGCTGGAATTCAATGCCCTCCCCATCCCGCAGCAGCCCTGCATTTCCCTCCTGCAGCCTTGGTCTCCAGCACAGCCATGGAGGCTCTTTGGGCTCTGGACTTTTGCTGCAGCCCCCAAGGGCAGCTGAGCTCTGCCTTTGGCCCAGTCAGGCCTGGCCAGCGCAGGCCATGCTCAGCAATTGCCTGTGTGTGCCTGGCCTTGCTGTCACCCCGCAGCGGCTGCGTGGCCCCTTTGTGGCCCTGTGCTGGCCCAGCCATGGTGGCCCAGCCCCTGTGCAGGCCAAGCCCAGGCCAGGAGCATTGCGGCTGGGAATGGCCCCTGTGCCGTGGTGCCCACAGCAGCCTTGGGGCTCTGTGCCCCATGGCTTCCCTGCTGGGCAGCCTCTACCAGCTCCTGAAGAGCCCCTGGCACCTGTGGGGCTGCACAGACAGCCCTGCCCCCAGCTCTGCCGGCCTCTGGGCCAACAGAGAGGCCGGCCAGGGCTGGCCATGGCCGGGAACAGGCCCTGAGCCCTGCAGGAGGATGGAGCTGGGCCACAGCCAAACTCAGCTCAGGCCAAAGCTGGGCTCAGCAGCCGGGGCTGCCAAGGGCTGGGCACAGAGGCTGGTGCTGACAAATGTCCTGGGCCCACTCCCTGCTCTGTCCATGCCACCAAGGGAACAGAGCAGCTTCCTCTCTGGGCCACTTGCCTGTTTGCAATGCCTTGCACAGGCGCTGGCCCTGCCCCACAAGGCCTGACCTGAGTCCTGCTCCTGCCTGCTCAGCCAGGCTGAGATGGACACTGATGGTTTCTGGGCCAGGCTCTCGGAGCCCAGTCCAGCTCCCTGCAAGCTCTGTCAGCTGCCCTGAGCTCTGGGCAGCACCAAGGGCCTCTCCCCAGCCCAGCCCAGCTGGCTCTGGTCCCACAGCTCTGCTCAGGCCAGGCTGCTCTGGGCACTGGCCCCACAGCCTCAGCCCCTGGCAAGGGCACAGCAGCAGCTGCAGCTGCCACAGGACTCAGCCCCAGCCATGGGGGAAGGTGCTGGGCCAAGGCCAAAGGAGGCTCCCTGGCTGCCCTGCTCCCCTCTGCCTGAGGTGCTGAGAGCTCTGCAGCCCCTGCTGCCATCCCATCTGCCCAGGGCAGCACAAGAGCCGTGGCCTTGGGGCCCTCAAGAGCTGCTCCTGCTCCAGGCCCAGGGCCCATGCCAAAGCTGGGGCAGCCACAAAGCTGTGCCCATTTCTGTTCATTGCTGCTCTGATGGGATGGATCCTCAGTCCCTTGGAGGTTGCTGATGGATTTTACTACTGCAGAGGCCTCTTCTTTCTTGAGCTCTTCAGTTCAGGAATTCTCTGAGAAAAGCTCATAAAAATTTGCTCAAAAGACCCAAACAGAAAAAGCACTTGGGAATAATTGAAGGCTTCACTTCAACTGTGGTTAATTAGACAGATTTCAGAAGTCTATTCAGAGGGAATATACTATATTGAAAAGAATCCAGGGACAATTGTTTTTTCCTTTTTACTTTTCCTGTTTATAGGTTGGTATCAACAATGTCCAATTGATATTGACCCCCAGCACCTCCTAATGCAGTCTGAACCGATATGAAAATCAAGACCTCCATGGCTGACAATCAATCACACTTTGTCCCTACCCCCTCCCCACCATTTCCCTCATCCAGCCCCTGGCACTCAGAGCAGCTGAGGAATGGAGTCACATCCAGGGGCGTCCCCAGGGCTCAGGATTGGGGCCAGGTCAGTTCAATCTCTTTTTTGCTGATCTTGACAAGGCCATCGAGGGCACCCTCAGTCAGTTCTCAGGTGAGCCCAGGCTGGGTGGGAGTGTGGCTGTGCTGGGGGGCAGGAAGCTCTGCAGAGGGATCTGGCCAGGCTGGAGCCATGGGCCCAGGACAATGGGATGAGGTTCACCAAGGCCAAGGGCCAGGTCCTGCCCTGGGCTCACAACCACCCCAAATCCCTGGCTCTGCCCTGCCCCTGATCCCCACAGCCTGTCCTGTTTCCTTCATCCTGCATTGCCAGGGACTTTCTGGGACAAGGGAGCTCTGCTCTGGGGATGGAGGGAGGTGCAAGTGCCACCACTGGAGTGGGAACCACAACTCATCAGGTTTGTGTCCTTTGGGGGTCAGGAACTGGTGAGACTCAGAGGCACAGAAAGTTTCTCTTCATGGCCAACAGACCACAGTTGAACAGGACACAATTTAATAACAATCACGCTCTTCCCTGAGCTATGTGCAATGTCCCAGCAGTGTCTGATGAGTCCACCATCCACAAGTGATTTCCATACTAAAATTAATTTCAGACAAACGTGGTTCTGTGATAGATATAAACACAATTAAGTTCTTGTATCAGGATGCTCATCCTGGAGTGGGGGCAAAACAGCTCCAACAATTCCTGATTTGCAAAGCTGTCAGTGGTGGATGGAGAAGGGAGGTCAGGCTGCTTTTGGTGTTGAGGAAATGCTGAAACCAGCCTGACTCATTTCATCTCCTCCTGTCCTGGCTGATCTCCCCTCTTTCCCCTCCCACCCATTGGCTTTTATCTCCCACCAGGCCCCCCAGTGAAGAGCCTGGCTCTGTGCTCTCCATCCCCTCCTGGCTGGCACTGCCAGGCTGGGATGAGGAGCCCCTCAGCCTTCCCTGCTCTGGGCTGGACAAGCCCAGCTCCCTCAGCCTCTGCTCACAGTCCAAGGGCTCCAGCCCCACCTTGCAGGCCCTTCCCAGACCCTGCTCCAGCTACCAGACATCTTTCCTGCCCTGGGTAACCCAAACCAGGCCACAGTGACCTGGATAATCCCCGTCCTTGCTGTCCTGGTCACACAGCCCTGGCCCCTTGTCCCCATGTCGGGCTCTGGGGTGGATCCTGTGGAACATCCTGTGCTGGAGGCTGTGGCTCCAGGAGGGCCGGGGGGATCCCGGGGGACAGGGACCCTGCTGGGCATGGACAGCATTGGACTTATTGGGAGAAACTATGAGGGCGAGCTGGGGCGGAGTGACCAACCCAGTGACCTGACACAGCCCTGCTGGGATGTCACACAGCCTCTCTGTGATGTCACAGCCCATTCTCCAATGTCACACAGCTGGCCTCTGATGTTACAGCCAACTCTGTGATGTCAGAGTCTGGTCTGTGAGGTCAGATCTTTGCCTTGTGATGTCACAGATATGGTCTATGATGTCATAGTTGTTTGATAATCTCAGAAAACCCACTCTGTGATGTCATAGCCCACTCTGTGACCTCATGTTACCAGATGATAAATTGTCTCCCCCAGGTGGGCTGACACCTGGAGCTTGTTCTCCAAAACCCCAGGCCTATGGAAACCACACAATGCCCATTGTGTGAGAAGGGGAACTGGAAGTTCACCAGCCTCAGTGTCCTGCCAGCTCAGCCAGGCCCACTGGAACATTGGGGTCCATGACCACCAGGGACCACCAGAGAGACCCGCCCCAATGACAGAAGAACACATGCAAAAGGAGAGGGGAAATGTGTTAATGATTTTGGGGAAATGATTATCATCTGTATGTTTAGTCCAGGACAATCAATGAATATGCATGCAGAATACAGAAAATAAACAGAAACTTTCCTGTACTCAGTATGCATGGCTTTGGGACGAGCTATCCCCCACACATCCAGCTGAATAAAGAATGCTGCTTACTAATGCTACTCTGGGGTTAGGGAGTTTTCTGTTTTACCAAATTTTTGGTAACACTCCCACTGCCAAGGAAAGCTCTGTCTGCTGCTGTTCACAAACAGAGAAGGGCTGGTGGCAGATGTGGTGCTCAGAGGCTGCCTGGGGCACAGTGACCATGAAATAATCAAGTGTTCAATGTTCTGTGGGAAAGAAGGAGGGGCAGCAACAAAACTTCTACACTGGAATTAGGAAGGGCAGACTTTGGCCTGTTCAGGATGCAGATTTGGGGAATACCAAATCAGGTACTGATTTTTTAAGGGAAACAGCTCTTAAAAAGAAAAGGGTCCAGGAAGGATGGATATATTTCAAGAAAGTAATCTTAAGGGGGAAGGATGAGCCTGTCCCAGTGTGGCAAAAGATGAGCTAGTGAGGAAAATGACAGTCCTGACTGCTCATGGAGCTTTTGTGGGAACTCTTGGGGGAAAAAGGACTGGCAACTCAGGAAGTCTTTCAGGATGTCCTTCAGTTATACAGAAAGAAAATTGAGAGGTGAAAGCTCAATTAGAACTTAACCTGTTGGCTTCTGTAAAAAAAAAAAAAAAGTTTTTATAAAAAATTTATAGCAAAAAGAAGGATAAGGAGAACCTCTACTCTTTATTGGATGCAGTGGAGAATATAGTAACTAAAGATAAGGAAAAGGCTGAGCTACTTAACACCTTGTTTGTCTCAATTTTCAATATTAGGACAGGTTGTCCTCAGGACAAGTGTTCTCCTGAGCTGGTAGATGGGCACAGGGAGCAGAACAGCCCCTGGAATCCAGGAGGAAGCAGTTGGTGACCTGCTGAGCCACTCAGATGCTCACAGGTGTATGGGATCAGATGGGATCCATCCCAGGGGGATGAGGGAGCTGGTGGATGAGCTCCCCAAGCTGCTCTCCATCATTTACCATCAGTCCTGGCTCAGCAGGGAGGTCCCAGAGGACTGGAGGTGCCAGTGTGAGCCCATCCCCAAGAAGGGCTGGAAGGAGGATCTGGGGAACTCCAGGCCTGTCAGCCTGACCTGGGTGCCCTGGCAAGGTTATGGAACAGATCACCTTGAGTGCCATCACAGGGCACCCACAGGATGGCTGAGGGATCAGAGCCAGCCAGCGTGGATTTAGGGTGGCAGGTCCTGCCTGACCAACCTGGTCTCCTTTTTTATGACCAGGTGACCCACCTGTGGATGTGGGAAAGGCTGTGGATGTTGTGTGCCTGGACTCCAGCAAACCCTTTGACACTGTCTCTGACAGCATTCCCTGGAAAAGCTGCAGCCCACGGCTTGGGCAGGTTCCCTCCTCACTGGGAGATTTAAGAGCTGGCTGGAGGCTGGGCCCAGAGAGTGGTGGGGATGGTGCTGCACCCAGCTGGTGTCCAGGCACTGGTGGTGTCCCCCAGGGATCTGTGCTGGGCCCAGTCCTGTTTAATATCTTCACTGATGATGATCTGGGGTGAGGGGATTGAGTCCCCATTCACAAATTGCAGATGGCACCAAGCTGGGTGTGGTGTGGATCTGCTGGAGGGCAGGACAAGAAGACACAGCCTTAAGCTGCACCAGGGGAGGTTCAGGCTGGACAATGGGGAAGAAGTTCTTCACAGAAAGGGTGAGTGGGCATTGGAATGGGCTGGCCAGGGGGAGGTGGGAGTCACTGTCCTCTCCAGTGGCATTTAGTGGCATGGTCTGGGTGACAAGGCAGTATTAGGGCATTGGTTGGACTTGATGATCCTGGAAAAGGTCTTTTCCAGCCTATTTGATTCTGTCATTCTGTGATGATTGGGACACTCTGGGGCCATTGTGACACTGCAGGGCCTCGTGGAACTAAGAAAGGACCATGGTGACACTGTGAGCCCCCACAGAACCAGGGGTGGTGCATGGGCCAAATGGATAGGCCCAAATGCCCATCCTGGGTCCTGGTGGAACCACAGAGGCCATTGTGACACTGCAGGGCCTTTGTGAACCTGGGGAACACCCAAGGAGACACATTGGGAGAGGGGCCCAGTGGAACCCATCTGACACTGCCAGGGGCCTCATGTAACTCAAGGGGTTTTTCACAGGATCCTGGCACTGCAGGAAAGCCCAAGACCATTCCTGGAGGACTCATGGGGCCTGAGGGGACTTGGGGGAGACCATGGTGACCGTGGGACCTCATGGACACTGGGGCCATGGGGACCTCTGGGGGCCCAAGGGGACCATTGTGACACTGAACAGAATCCTGTGACACTTTGCCACTGGACAGGAGGACCATGGTCAATTTTTGGGCCCCATGGAAGGGGAGACCATTGTTGCTCTGAATCTGGAAAGGAAATGCTGAGACTTTTTGACACTGGCTGCCAGGGCCTGGCTGTGGAGCAAGGAGTCATTGTGGGACTGGAAACTGGGTGCTGAACCAACAAACCTGGTGGGTGCAGAGGGGCCAGGACAAACCTGGGTGGTTTCCTGGTGTCCCCCAGCCCTTGCTGGCCCCAGGGGCTGATGGCATTTGTGCTCCCTCAGGTTCATGTCCCCACAGCAACAGCATGGGGTGCTCAAGCCTGCTGTGTGCAATGCAAACAGGGGCTGACACTGAGCCAGTGGAACCAAGGTCCATGGCCTGCAGGCTGGATGGGGCACCTGTGTGACCTGGGGAGAGGCCAGGGCTGCCAGAGGGGGATGGTGTGGCCAGCTCAGAGAGGCTGCTCTGGGCACTGATCTGCCCTGGGCTCTGCTGCACTGGACATCTTTGCCCCTGCTCACCAACTCCTTCTCTGCAGAAAAACCCCAGGGCCCTTGCAGTTCCCCAGCCATGCTGTGCAGCCCTCCCAGACCAGCTGTGTGGACAGGCCTGGGGAAACAAAATGGGCCCAAAACAATGGCCTGGCCGTGTTAAAAACTTGGGAAACAGAGAAAAAAAAAAGCCAAAAACCCCCAGGGCCTGGCCTAAGGCAATTTAATTAAAATCTACAGGCCCAGCAGTGCCCATGGCCTGTCCCTGCTGCAGCCCCTGGCACTGCCACCCCAGGGCTGTGCAGGGGCTGATGAAGAGCACTCAGGCCCTACAGCAACACCAGGGCCCCAGGGCAGTGGGGGCAGGGCCACTGGCCTGGATCACTGGGACACCAAGTGCTGCTGCTGCTGCTGGGCACAGCTGCTGGGCCAGCACTGATCTGCCCCCAGCTCTGCACACAGACATTGCTGCTGCAGCTCCAGAGAAGGCAACAAAAGGGCATCTCTGCAGAAAACTCTGCTGGGAGATCCTTTTAGTTCCTTTAAAGCCACCAAGAGTGCAGCCCCTCATTGACACAGTCTGTGGCCACAGGGAAGGTGGAGAGAAACAAAATGAGAAATGGCACAAACAATGACATTTCTTTGTGGACAATATAAAAAGTAAAACAAAAGAAAAAAAAAGAAAAAAACCCAAAAACCAACAAGAAGTATCAAAGATGACTTTTATTACAAGTGATTTGCAGAAATTGGCCAGCAGTTTAATGTTTTCTGAAACCATCCAGTCATCAGTCTCCACACTGCAGCCTTGAGCTCCTGGTTCCTCAGGCTGTAGATGAGGGGGTTCAGGGCTGGAGGCACCACCGAGTACAGAACTGACAGGGCCAGATCCAGGGATGGGGGGAGATGGATGGGGGGCTTCAGGGTAGAAAACATGCCAGTGCTGAGGAACAGGGAGACCACAGCCAGGTGAGGGAGGCAGGTGGAAAAGGTTTTGTGCCGTCCCTGCTCAGAGGGGATCCTCAGCACAGCCCTGAAGATCTGCACATAGGAGAAAACAATGAACACAAAACAGCCAAAAGCTAAACACACACTAACAGCAAGAAGCCCAAGTTCCCTGAGGTAGGATTTGGAGCAGGAGAGCTTGAGGATCTGTGGGATTTCACAGAAGAACTGGCCCAGGGCATTGCCATGGCACAGGGGCAGGGAAAATGTATTGGCCATTTGCAGCAGAGCATTGAGAAAGGCACTGGCCCAGGCAGCTGCTGCCATGTGGGCACAAGCTCTGCTGCCCAGGAGGGTCCCGTAGTGCAGTGGTTTGCAGATGGACACGTAGCGGTCATAGCACATGATGGTCAGGAGGGAAAACTCTGCTGAGATGAAGAACAGAAAGAAAAAGAGCTGTGCAGCACATCCTGTGTAGGAGATGTTCCTGGTGTCCCAGAGGGAATTGTGCATGGCTTTGGGGACAGTGGTGCAGATGGAGCCCAGGTCGCTGAGGGCCAGGTTGAGCAGGAAGAAGAACATGGGCGTGTGCAGGTGGTGGCTGCAGGCTATGGCGCTGATGATGAGGCCGTTGCCCAGGAGGGCAGCCAGGGAGATGCCCAGCAAGAGGCAGAAGTGCAGGAGCTGCAGCTGCCGCGTGTCTGCCAATGCCAGCAGGAGGAAGTGCCTGATGGAGCTGCTGTTGGACATTTGCTGGGGCTGGACATGGGGACCTGTTCATGGAGAAAAGGACAGTGAAGAGTTAGGAGGAGATACCTGAAACCAAAATCAAAGCCATTTCCATCACCCTCCTCTGAACACACAGATGGACACCTTCTTTGTTTTCAAGAGTTCTGAGGTTTTTTTAAGCTCCCTCTATCTATCCTGGTGTTCTTGGATATCAGAAACCCTCAGCATTTCTGCTGCTCTTGGGAGAACAGAACATTTCCCTGTTCATGAGGCAAAGTGATGAGTGGAGACTGAGGGGGAGATGGTCTGTCATTCATTCTGTTTGGAATTTCTCCTGGGATTTCATTTTTTCTCAAATGGAGGATGTTCACCTTCCCATGTTCCCCTTTAAAATGTCCCCAGGTACTGCTGAGAGCAGATGGATCCACCCCAGCCCAGCTCCACATTTTGTAGCCAAGGACTCACATTGCTCATTTCCAACCCAGCAGCATTTTCAGTGTCAGAACACCTCTGCTTTTCCCCATCAATCTTATAACTCAGAGATGCTCTAGGACAGGTTTGCACCCTGGATTGAAGCTCCCAGCTTGGACTGAAATCTCAGGGGAGACTTCAGGTGTCCTTATGATGGCATTGGATTGAGGGAGATGCAGCTCCTTCCTGGCTGCACTGACAGCATTGCCCAGAGCCGGGCACTGGGGACAGCATCACCCTGAGCCAGCTGTGCCCCCTGCCAGAGCCCCCAGGGCCGGGCAGCTGCTCCCAGCCCTGTGCTCTGCAGAGGAACTGGGCCCTGGGCTGCTGCCCCCAGCTCTGCTGCAGCTCTGCCTGCACAGGAGGGGCTGCAGGGCCTTGGAGCCCCAGCCCTGAGGGGCAGAGGCTGGGCTGGGGCACAGGAGGGGAGGGCTTGTTCAGAGGGAGGGCTGCACTGGAGGGATCCTGTGGGCATCTCTAAACTCTCCTGCCACAGCATTGCTGGCTTTTGTTTTCTCTCATTGCCTGATCTTCTCTCTGCTTCCTGGAGATTTTCCTCCTGCAGGTGTTTCCCTGTGCCTGATCTCTCCCTGCCAGCACTCACAGACCCCAAATCTCTGTGCACTCTCCTTGGCCTGACAGAACCCTGCCTGTTTGCAGGGCACTGGCTGGGGGCAGGTTCTGTTTGCAGCTTGGAGAAAGGACAGCTCAGACTGAGCCTGATGGCTCCAGCAAAGGTGATGCTGGTGCTGTCCATGGGCAGAGTGGCTGAAAGCACATTAGGGATCTCCTGTGAACCTACTGATCACTAAAAGGAACAGTTCAGATTTCTCAAGCTCTTGTCAGAATTCCTAATTAATAATTCATAATCAACCTTTAGAATTTATCCCCCTCTCCCGGCCACTCTTCTGTAGTAGGAAACTGAATACCAAGTCTTAGGAAGGTTCCTCATTTTTATCAAAATCCTTGACTTGGAAATATTCTATGACTGATCAGAACTCCCCAGCATGTCAGAGCTTCATAAGGATTTCACCTCCCCTGCACCAGAAATACACAGAGTTGTACTCACAGAGTCTGTAGGCATTGGCATGTTCCAGCTTTAGGAGATGGCTCCAGGAGCTGCAGCTGCATTGTCCTGCAGCCAGAGGTTCCTGTGCCAAGGGCTGGCAGTGATTCTGCCCCAGGCACTTCTCAGCACCTTCCCAGCCCTGACTGATTGAAGCTCTCTGTGCCTCTGGGCTGTGCCCGGGCTGGCTGCAGGCAGTGCCCCAGCCCTGCTGGGCTGGCAGAAGAGCTGCTCATCAAGAGAAATGTGCTTTTGAAGCTCTTCTTGGTTACCAGAAGCTGCCTCTGTGCCAGGAGCCCAGCTCAGCTCAGCAGCACAGACACAGCACAAGGACTTTAATGAGCCTCTGGGGCTTTGTGCTCAGGCCTGAACATCAGTCCCTGAGAGGGAGCTGAAGAAACCTCCAGAACTCCAAGTCAGAATCCAACTCCAAAGTTTCTTGGACTTTTAATGGGTCCCACTGAGGGACACAACTGAAAGTGTCCCAGGCCCCAGGCAGAGCAGAGAACTGCAGGCAGTGATGACAGGTGGGGACAAAGAGAAGCCAAGTCTTGGTGCCCTGGGGCACAGCAGGGTCTGTGCCACCAAGGGCTGGGAGGAGACACCTTGTCCTGAGGCCCTGGGGCCTCCTGGCACAGCCCCAGCCAGGCTGGGCACTGTCAGCCCTTGTCCTGCCCCTCAGCAT